>RJWM01031487.1:0-22313 GCA_004363535.1 Dasyprocta punctata | reverse complement strand
ATTTCATTCTTTTACTCTTTCCATGGGCTACAGTTCTCGTTTTAGATTCTTCTTGGGTCCAGAGGACCCATCTCCCTCTTTTTTCCTTCTCTCTGTTATTATATTAGTTTATATTCCAGCATTTTGATGGTATATTCAGGGAGCCTCCCTGTCACGGTGTCATCTGGGCGGCCATCTTGGAGGAAGTCCAGCTCTTAATCTTTTTAACCTATGTCTATCCTGGATTTGTTGAGTATGTCTTTCCTTTTGACCATCCTTTTTTATTACCTAAGAGATTATTTTTCCTGTAGCCACCTCCATTTGTTTTTTCACTTATGCTACTATCATTTCAGAAAGTTCCAGTGTGGGGCTTCTGATTTGTTCTATCTCATTGTGCTCTGAAGTTGTCCTGGGTGGGCTGGAGTTCTGGGGTTGCATTTTGCTTCTGCATCTTGTAATTTTCCATTTTTTATTTTGTTTTATTTTCTGTGTTGGTGCTTGTAGATTTCTTATGACTGGTAGCTTTACCACTAACATCTCTATTCTTCAGACACGTCATCTAGGTGTCCATGGTCTTTGTGTCTCTCCCAAGAACCTGCCTTTCCAATGTATTAAGGATGAGAAGTTGTTATTTGACTCAGCACCCCATCCTTTGGTACTGGATTATGGTGATGGTTATGACCCCAGACAATCACAGTGTTGTCATATGTGGGGGAAAAAACTGATTAAAACAGGTATGGCATCCTGGATAAAGGTGTACAATTAGCAATAGCAATAGCATCAAGCACAACCTAGCAACTGACAAACTGCCATAACTATTAATTCACTACCTTAAACCATAGAAACAAGCTCTGAAGTTATGTAACAAAATCCAACATATAGTAGGAACTTGTATGCAATGAGTTTCCCCTTGGTAGATTAATTTTATCCTGCTCGGGGAAATTTAAGAGAGATAAGGGACAAAACAGAGAGATGAATGAAGAGAAATATAGAAAAAGGCTATAAAGTAAAGGATGATCACTCAAGTTTTAAGAAACTAGAGAAGAGCACAGGAGAGAAAGAATGAAAGAGAAAGCCAAAGAATTTTGAAGCAAACCAGAAAGAGAAGAGACTATGTTCACTCACGTGAAAGTATCATAAAATCAGGAGAGAGAGTTGGGGGACGAGAGAAAGAAGATGAGCAGAATAGAACAAAAACCAAGATAAGAAACCTAAATAGTAAAAAAAAATTTTTTAAACAACAACAAAACAAAATTCCTACCAGACTGAAAGAGGAAAATCACTCAAATGAACAAAGAAAAAGAAAAGTAGTAAAATCCCTCTGGTATTCACAGTTCTGTGGCAGTGTACAAGTCAGATTCCAGAAACGTGCTGTATAACCCCGCCGAGTTTACAATAGGTTCTCTGCTGGGTGTCAGGCTGATCTTGGCCTCTGGATGCAGGGGCTGAGTCAGGCGTTCTGCTGACAGTGTTTCACTTGTCCTTGCCATGTTTGTCTCTGCAGTGCCCTCCCAGTTGCTGTAGCACGCTCTGGTAGGGGGAGCCCAAGGCTGCTCCCAGACCCATGGACAGTTGGCTCCTTCCAGATCTTGCACCACTTCCTGTGTTTCACACCTCTGGCTCCTTTTACCCACTGGCATGGGGCAGGGGGAGGGCCCTTGTCCCACTGCAGGCCAAGGCTACTTGCCTGCTTGCACTCATGGGTCAAGTCAGGCCCCAGAGTAAAGTCTGAGTGGTCCCTGCTCCTACCTTTCCACAGATCCCCTCTAGTCTGCTTCGACAGCTGCTGGAAATCCACTGTGACTGGATGGCCATTCCCTCCTTCCACCCCAGGACTTTGGCAGTGAAGTGACCCAGGGCTATTCTGCTGCTGGGGTTTGCCTTTGGAATAGTTCACCTCACTCAGCCACTGCTGCTTCGGCAAGGCCCCTCGGGAGACTGTTCTGTAGCACTGGACCTACTCCAGGGAGATCTGGGCCGGCCCTGACAGGGCATTCTCTTTGTTGGTTTGTTTGTTTGTTTGTTTGTTTTGTGTACCAGCAATTATTGGGAACCACGAATTCTCAATGGCTAATTTTGCATGCTTCCATAAGGGATAAATGGAGGCTTTGGATTATGATGTCACCCTTTTGAGGCTTCCCATGAACTCTTGCGTTGAGCCATCCTCTTGTACCCACTAAGACTAAACTAAGACTACTCAGATGAAAAAGAACACTCCATAGTAAGATCCTCCTTAGTGTAAGATCATTTCCAGCCTCTTGAGTCACTGCAGGATTATCCGTTGCCTGCAGTGTCACTGACCTCTGAATCTTCCAACAACCTGGAATCTTCCACCGACCTGGAATCTTTGCTAACCCCTCCTATCACTGAATACATCCATTGCATTGCACACACCCAATAAATAGTGGCTGGTTTGGAGTATCTGGGTCTGACCTCCCAGCTCCCCACCATGCATTACTAAATTTGTCTCTGTTTCTTACTTTATCCTTCACCATCTCCCTTATACAGGCAACTGGGGATCTTGGCTAGATCCCTGATAGGGAATTAAACTCAGGACCTCGCACTTGCCAGGCAGGCACTGTGCTGCTGAGCCATATCCCTGGCTCCTGTTTGTTTTATGGTTGTTTTTTTATTTTGGTTTTGTTTGTTGGTTGGTTGGTTTTTGAGACAGCATTTCACTATGTAGCCCAAACTGACCTCAGACTCATGGTAATCCTTCTGCCTCAACCTCCCAGTGCTGGGATTACCGACATGCGTGGCCACGCCTGGATGATTCTATAAATTGTTTTAAGAAGTGGTTAAGGAAGGAATCACAGAAATATCTGTAGCAAACTTTGATTTAGTGAGATTCTAACCCATAGCATGCAACTAGGTTATTGAAAGCCACAGAATAAGGGATTTCATGGGTAGAGTTTCTCAGACTGTGAGTTTCTTCTTGTGAAGACTTCACAGGACTTTTGCTAATCCTCATTACCAATGAGTAAGGAATCAGTCCTTAACAAGAAAAGTCTTTATTACAACTAGAATCAAAAAGGGGGTGTGAGAAACTTACTGGCCATTATCATCACCATAATCACCACCATATTATTGTCATATCCATCATCACTGTAGCTACCATCACTATCATCACCATAACATTATCACATCCACTGTCACTGCTATCCCCACCATGACCTCCTCTCCTCCTTTCTCATCAGTATCATCCCCATCACCACCACCACCATCATGGCCACCATCATTGCCATAAGCACTATCACACCCATTACCATACCACCACCACAACATCATCACCACAAGAACCACCCATGACTGTTACACCCACTGTCACTACCACCATCGCCATCATCATCATCATCACTATCAGCAACCTTTTCCCTTTACTGCAATCATCAACATCATCAATACCATCAACATCGCTATCACATCATGGCTGCAGTTATTATCAGCACAATCACCACCAATTCTAACACCAGCAACCCCCACCACCATCATTACCATTACCATCTGGTCACCACCCGCACCTTCTCCACAAACCATCACTGCCATCACTATCTCCACCATTGCTATTACGTCCAGCTTTATCGCCATTTCCATGACCACACCAACATCATTACCTCTTCACAGCAAACTTTATCACTTTTTTTTATTTTATTTTAAAGATAGTAAAATCCAATAAAACATAACAGAACAAAGTCAATCAAAACAAGGCAGTAGAACTGGTACAAAACTTCAAAGCAAAACACTAGGAAAACAATAGCTACCATAGTATACCTTGTTATCCTCACAATAGTTGACCATTCCACCAGGTATAGCAAAATCAAACCAAAAACAAAACATAATAAAACCAATCAGCCGGGCGTGGTGGCGCACGCCTTTAATCCCAGCACTGGGGAGGCTGAGGTAGGCGGAGCGTTGTGGGTTCGAGGCCGGCTTGGGCTACAACGCGGAGCACAAGGCCGGCCTGAGCTACATAGTGTGACCCTGCCTCAAAAAAACCAGGGCCGGGAGTTTGGCTCAGCAGCTTAAGCGCCTGTCTGGCAGGTGTGAGGCTGTGAGTTCGATCCCCGGTGCCGCAAAAAAAAAAAAAAAAAAAAAAAGCCAATCAAAACAGAATATGAAATAAAGCAAAAAAAATTAATCAGAATAAAGCAAAACAATGAGAACAATATTGGGCCTCAAAGTTAAAATAGAAGGAAATCCCCCATATTTGCCACATTGCATACCGTCATCCTCCCAAGAGATGCTCAGACTGCTGGTCCCAGGTCTGCAAAATTAAACAAACAATACAAGCATTTAGTTGCTTTATGTACCTTAGTTGCTATCAACTTAGCCAATTCGTTGAACCAGCAGGTTGCTTACGGGGGAGTGGGGTCTTTGATCCTCAGTCCGTGCTCTGGTAGGTGCATGGGAGGCACAGATCTTTCTCTTCCTGGAGTCTGCGCCGGGCACACCACTCACCAGGAAGGCAGGCTAGTTGTGTTCCCTTTATCACATTATCATCTTCTTGCACTCGTTTTTATCTTAGAATTTTTCAAACATGCACAGCTGTAGTGCCAATAGCATAATGTCCTCCCATCAATCCTCGAGACAGCTTCAATAGGACTCCTGGGTAATCTTGCTTTCTTTACTCCCCGTTGCTCTCTGAAACACTTCCCACATGCTATGAAAGCTCATCTTACTGCATCACAGCCGTGACGTGAAGTAGGTGCTTCTCTCAGATCCATGTCTGCCAGTTAGAAAACAAGGACGAGGAGACAAAGTCACAACCTCAGGACCACTCAACTTGCAGCTGAAAATCTGGCATTTAGACTGAGGTTTACCGGTACATTGATTTATGATGCCTGTTAATTGCCAGTAGCACCAACCACGGGCAATGCATTGAGAAAGAACTGCTTCATAAACACAGAGGCAGATAAAGGACTGATGGAAGGAAACAGAAAACACGATCTTTTGCAGAAGGGAAACAATCCCAGAGACTGAGAGGGAGGGGAGGGAGACAGGGAGGAAGTAAAGAGATTTAAGATGTGTCATGTACATGTACCAAAAACTCACAATGATGTATCAAGTGATATCCCACATTCATGTCATAAACACAGACAATAACAATAATAATGAAAATGGGGAAAGGGGATCTAGAGACAAGAAGGGAGGTGGATGGGGAGGGAAAGGAGAATTTTTAAAAATCGAGGTGTGTTATACACATGCACCTACTCTCTAAGATGACAGTAAGCTTCGTGTACTGCAAACATGCACTAAGAAAATAAAATTTTAAGAAGCCAACTACCCATACAAAAAAAAAAAAAGAATGAGGCAAACTCTAATAGATTCCAAGCTCAGAGAAGAAAGCAGAATGTATATATTAGAACAGGAGATGAAGATGTCTAAAAACTTCATGTTTAAAATCATTTTGTTTCTTCACCAATACCATCAATATTATTATCACATCGTGGCTACAGTTATTGTCAACACAATTGTCACCAGTTTCTAACACCAGCACTAACAAAGTGTTTGTTTGTTACTATTGCTGTAATTATTGTTTTAATATTATTACTATTGTAACTTGTTGTGACTATTACTTAATATTGTCAAATCTATGTAGAAAATTTAGAATTACAGTTAAATAAAAAGAAATTTAAAATAACCCTTCATGTCATTCTCTGATTACCATCTGTCATTTCTTTAAATATAACAATCTACATTGTACTTTCCATTTTCTCTACACGCTAATGCTACATCTGGAAAGCTATTCACTGTTATTTTAATAGGTTCCTAAACATTGTTTTTATTTGTGAATATCAAATTATTTGCACAGTACCTATTTAAGTGCTGTCTTTCCATTTACTCTTTATGAAACTGTTGCCTTCGAATTATTCAGGTACTTCTCCATCTGGTGACCATAGCTGGCATTACCACTTAGGTGGTTTAACACATTTATTTGCAAAGCACATTAATCTTGCTAATGAACACTAGAAATTTTATCTCCATTGCTCACTAACATTCTGCCATAAATGAAATAAGCCAGACACAGAAAAGTCCGTATCTTATGGTTTTCTTTCATAAGAAATCCAAAATATAAATTAATTAAACAGTAAGATAGTAAATTTTAAATGCTATCCATAGGGAGAACACCTCACACAGTGTTTTCTAATGTTTATGAAAGGCTCATTTACGGTGATGTCACGCACTTCTGTGAAATTTTAAAACAAATGGTAACTGTGTGAAGCAAAAAACAAAAAACTAGGTAGCTTTTGCTATGCAGTTTTTTATAGTATGAACTTTGCTAATTGCAGTGAAGCAAGATTTAAATTGCAGCAGAATATCCCCTTGGTGCAGGAATATTCTTCACCATTCTTGGGTAGTAAACTTGTTTCTTACACCCAGCTCTGCTATGTTAGCACTTGTCATATTTTTCCTGGAGATAGTATCCTAAAAACAGAATTATTGGGTCAAAAGAGAAGAAGAAATTAGAATCCTTTTTATATTGATTAACCACCTGGCTTCTAAACTTTCTGACCATCAGGAGTTTGTTTACATAGTGCTTTACCCATTTCAGGAACACTTGTCAAGAGGGATTCTCAGATTGTTCTACCTGTTGTCTCAGCACCATGAGAATAAAATGTCTGTCCTTGCTACCGGGTAAGTAAAACAAAAAGTCTCTCTTTTCCCCCATACCCTTCCTACCCTAGCTTTGTTTCCTACCTGCAAATTTGTCTCTTCCCCCAGCACTAATTGCATGACTGGAAACTCTTATAATTAAGTGTCTTAGAAAGGAGTTCTCCAAGTAGGACTGAAAGGTAACACTATTAAAAAATGATGCCGAGAGCTGGGCATGGTGGCACATGCCTTTAATCCCACCACTCAGGAGGCTGAGGCAGGAGAATCGTTGTGAGTTGAAGACCAGCCTGGGCTACAACGAGAGCTTGAGGCCAACCTGAACTGCCTAGTGAGATTCTGTCTCAAAAAATAGGGCCAGGGATTTAGCTCAGTGGTCTAAGCACCTGCCTGACCAAAGCGAGGTCGTGAGTTCAATCCCCAGGACCAAAAAAAAAAAGAAAAAACATAAAAAATGATGCTGGAGCAACTGGAAATTCATACTTACCAAAAACAAAACAAGATCTCATACTTTAAACAAAGGAAAAACTTCCAGAATGAATCACTGACTTACATGCAAAATACAAAACTTTAGGAAAAAAAATAAGAGATAAATATCAGGATCTAGATGTAGCGAAATGTGAAACTAAAACTTAGTTTATAAATGGAAATTTGAAAATTAGATTTTTTTTAAATATAGATGGAACCTCTTCAACTACAAGAGACATAGTTAAGAGGATAAAAGATAGGTTCCAGGCTGGAAAATATTTGCATACTAAAGATTAATGTCAGGAGTATATGAAGGCCTCCAGAAATTTGGTTAAAAACCATTCTGAAAATGGCAAAAAATATGAAAACTATTTCACATGGCCGGATGTGGTGGCGCACACCTTGAATCCCAGCACTTGGGAGGCTAAGGCAGGAGGATGGTTATGAGTTCGAGACCAGCCTGGGCTACAAAGTGAGTTCAAGGCCAGCCTGAATTGCATAGTGAGACCCTGTCTCAAAAAACAGGGCTGGGGATTTAGCTCAGTGGTGTAAGTGCCTGCCTGGCAAGCACAAGGTTGTGAGTTTGATCCCCGGTGCAAAAAAAAAAAAAATTAAAAAAAAAAATATGTGTGTGTGTGTGTGTGTGTGTGTAACAGAAAAATATATAGAAAAAGCAAAAGAACACAAGAAAATGTTTGATATCATAAGCCATTTTTAAAAAAGCAACTAAAACCATGAGATAAAACTATGCAACAACCACAACTGATAAAAAAAAGTAATGACAATGCCAATGCTGTAGAGGATGCAAAGAAATTCGATCACCCATACTTCAGTAGTGAGGCTATAACCTGACAATTGCACCTTTGGGTATGTAAACTAGGGACACAAACTGTTACATTCACATAGCTGTCCATACTTACAATAACTAGAACTGTAAGCACGCCAGATGTTCTTTTGCTGTGGGAAAATTCCCAAGTCAAACCGAAAGGAAAACTCTGTGCATCAAGGCTTTAAGAAGGCAGTGTTTAATCTTACACCAAAGAACTGTTGCAGGATCATTCTTCATGCCGGTGAACTGTGGCAGGATCATTCCCAAAGGCAATAACACCGAGTTTACAAAGAGTTTAGTTTGTGTAGCATTTAGAAGTGGGAAGGTCAAAACAAGCCACAAAACATTACACAATTGGTTACATGCATCAGGCCATATATTGACAGGCAGGTTGGTCTTGAATAGATTTGTTGAAACTAAGAAATTATCTATCATAATATAGAAACATTCCAGAAACAAGAGGAGGGAGCCCTTACAGGGTAAGAATAGTTAAAGGTGTCCTTGACTATCCCAGGGTGCCTTAAGGTATAGACAATTACTTTGATTCAGTGATTATCAGAGGTGAGCAGCTGGGCTGTAGACCCTGTCAAGGTCAGTTGAATTCATCAGAAGCAGCAGAAACTTGGTCAGAGACCTGTAATTGCTCTCTAATTTGTAGCATGAAATACTTACAAGTTTGCTATTTTATAAATGCATTCTTACATTATAATTGTGCCCCCAAGTGAATAGTTAAACCATAGAACATTGCTACCATAGATTGCTACTCATCCATTAAAAGGAACATGCTAATGATACATTTTAAAAACCTGGATAAATTTCCAGAGACTTTTGTTGAATGAAAAATATCAACCCCAAATGTTCCATTTGTATAATTTTTTTGAAATCACAAAATTGTAAATTTAGGAAATAGAATAGAGATTAGAAGGGGTTTCATAGAGGGTAAAGGAAGAAAGAGAGTTAAAGCTATAAAAGGGGAATATGCAGTTTCCCATGATGATGAAAGTGTTCTGTATCTTGGGTGTATCACTTGAAATATCTGAGTTGTCATATTGTGCCATGAGTTGATGAGACATTGTTCTTGGGAAACATGGTACGTGGACTCTTCCTATAATTTTTCACATAACTGCATGGGGATTCATCATTATGTATCTCAAAATAAAATATTAATTTAAAAAAGAACAGGGCCAATTGCTGTGGCACAAGTCTGTCATCCCAGCACTTGGGAGGCTGAGGCAGGAGGATCACTGCCAACGCAAAGCCAGACTGAGCTACACAGTGCGTTCAAGGCCCTCCTGGACTACATAGAGAGACCCTGTCTCAAAAAACAACAACAAAACTGGGATAAGGGAAAAGAGAAAAGGAAGAAGGGGAAAGATTATATGCATATAGGTATACATATATATGTTAGAGTTTTCTGGCACAATACAGAAGCAGAAGAAAAGAAAAAGTGGCCTTTTATTAAGGCCACGGAGAGGAGCCCACAACCCGTGGAGGTTTAGTTTTTTCCTCTGACCGGATACAGAGAGGCAGAGAGTTCTAGGACCTCTGATTGGAAGTGGCACATGGGGCGGGCATTGGTGACGTGTGAGGAACTGATTGGAACGTTCTTCAAACGCAACTCCGAAAGGAAGTTGCAATTTGGGCAGAAGGGAAAGAAGGAGGAAGTGGTCGTGAGGGTAAGCAGTCCCAATTTGCCCTTCCGCCACGTTAGACCATCGCCATAATTGTACAGTAATTTATACTAGGGCAAGAACCTTTCAATATATTTGTATACAGGGTAGATAACTGTACTGTTGGGGCACAGTGATAATGTAGAAACGTATTCATAAGATGGTAAACGTATAGATATTTCATGATCAATTAGAGGCCTCTGACTGAGTTGCTGTTCTGCTCTTTCTGCTAAATTCAACTGACCCTGACAGTGTCCACAGCCCAGCTGCAGATGGACACTAAATCAGAGTAATTGTCTATACCTTAAGGCACCCTGGGCTGATTCCCACTCATTCAGTAAAGGCCCTCTCTCCGGAACACCCCTATATGATGGTAATGCCTTTAACTTGTGCCCATTCTGTAAGAGCCCCCTCTCCTGGTACCTGGAGTGTTTCTATTGTTTCAAGACCAGCCTGTCTGTCAATGTATGATTCAATGTATGCAACCAATCATGTAATGTTTGGTCATTTGCTTTGTACCTCCCACTGCTAATTCTGTATAGACTAAACTCTCTCCTGATTCAACGCAGTTGCTTGGAAAGAATTAGCCCTGCAACAGTCCACTGGCGTGAAATCCAACTGTCCGCTGGTGTGAAGATTAAATACTACCTTCTTATCTCCTCGGTGCAAAGAGTCTTCCTTTTGGTTTGGTTTGGCTTAGCTTGGCTTGGCTTGGGAAACTTCTTGCAACAATGCTACTAATCTCTGTTAGTTCATCCAAAAGAACAGTATGCAAGACAGATAACTATACTACTAATCTCTGTTAGTTCATCCCAAAGAACAGTTTGTGCTTTCATTGTTTGATTGTTTGATCATTTTTTGCATGCCTAAACCGTATAACCTCAACAACTACTTCTAAGATAACAATATGCAATACATTAACTAGTATTAATTTCCTGTTTTTTAAATTCTGTATAGTTTCTATCCTTTGTTCAGTTTTGCTTTTTAAAATTAAAAAAAAAACACCAAAAAATTTAATTGAATTTAAAAAATAAAAAAGAACACTCACAAGAATATGTGTAAACAGTCGGTTTGGGAGGGGATTCAGGACGTACAAAAGAGGAACCACAAGAGGAGAGGTGGAGGGCTGGGAAGGTGTATGAAAATCTAACGTGGGTGAGTGGGACTCAGTCCTTTCAAGGACTCTCAAGGAGACAAAGCAGTTCCCAAACTCTTCTGGCCTGGGTCCTGCGGACTGTAAAAAACGCTTTCAGAGACATTTAAAAAAGTCATTTGCATAGTTAGGAACTGCTCTGGAGCAAGTTAGCTGGACACTTCCAGTACCTGCGGCACCAGTCAGTCACCAAGAGGGGCCAGGTATCGGGCTGAGCAGTCCCCTGACCTGCCTGGTGAGGGGTATGGGGAAAGGAGGAAATAAGAAACAGAAAAATTTTGTAATGCATGAGGGGGTGGGGGGAGGCGGGGTATAGGAAGGCTTAGGAAGTCAATGCCTCAGGCTGGGCAAAGACCAGGACACTGTAGGCTAGCCACAACTTATTTGGCGTACACAGTAACCAAAGGGATTATTGGATGACTCAAGAGGGTATAAATCTGTATGTATGTATATGGAAGATAACTAAAATGAACACACTGTTGAATGTATTAGTTATTGAGAAAGAACAGTTAATACTCATATGATTAGATCAATTTTACATGTCTATATCTGTTAATGTAAACAACCATTTTGAAGATAACGAGACGCAATATTGCAACCATTGTCAAGTTTCTATCACCCTGCTTTTGTAAACCTATAATGTTACTGTTGTGCATTTATTCTAGTTGTTTGTTTGTCTCTTTTGCTTTTTTGTCTTTCTTATATGTGTCTTTTTTAAGAGGGTATTGGTGACCTTATGCTAATGAGGAACTTTATGTAGTTGGGGACAGTGGGGAGAGATTGCAGGTTAAGAAAGAGTTTGTCCTTTCCCCAAGGTGCAACTCTATTTTTAACACTATTGGGCTCTCCGGGAACCAGGATGTCTTCAGCTGGATGCAATCTTGCCCTGGGGGATCACAGCATCTCGAGGGACCCTTGAGGCCTCAACTGTGACCAAAGACACACGGAATTACGTTCCAGCATACCGTAGCCAACCCCCATGGCAAGGCATTAGGCCTCTGACATGCCCTAAACACAATTTAATTATGGAATGATTTTTCCCCCAAAATTATATAGAATGGTGCTCAGCACTCAGGGCTGAAATGCCGTGATTCAGTACGTTACAGCCTGGACTCATTCGTGCCTCTGCTCCAGGCTTTACCTGTTAGAAGGTATAAAGGCACCTACAGGAAAAAACAGAATTTAAGGTTGGGAGATGTCAGAGGTCTCACAAGTAAGTGATGCTCAACACCATGTCGGGGTAGGTAAACTTTTCCAGAGAGGGTCAGCTCGTTAATATTTTTAGTTTTGCAGATCACATGATTTCTGCCTTCTCTACCCAGCACCTTGGATGCCTCCCTAGACGTTATATAAAAGAATGAGCATGGCTGTGTGTCAATAAAACTTTATTCATAGACACAGAAATAGGAAATGCTTTACAGTCTTAATGTGACATGAAATACTATTCTTTGTTTGATTTTTCTGAATGTAAAACCATCCAGGCTGGCCTTAGCTCATAGACCATTCAAAAAACAAGACCACAGTTTGCCTATCTCTGCCCTCTGGGAATAAGACAACATATCTTTTTGTAAAAATGATTATGCTTGAGTGCTTTTTTGTCTTAGAAAATGACAAAATCATATGATTTACCAACATGCTGCATGAATCCTTAAATATAATGTTTTCAGCATGATTTTTTAATTTATTTTTTATTAGTACATGTTTGATGTATGTAGTGATCATATCCACCATGCAAGATTTCCACATGGATATAACACATCTTAATTTCTTTTTTTTTGTTCCCTTTTTCTCCACTCCGTCCAACTCCTCTTCTCACCTCTTGCAAAAGCTCTATTTCCAATTTTTCTTCAATTCTATTTTTTCTTTAAATCTCTTTTCCCTTCCTTTCCTCCCCCACCACTTGTTTCCTTTCCATTTGAACAAATTCTTCCCACTTTCTTATCTCTACCCTCCATTTTGCTGCTTATTTATACTTTGGGTTTCTCACACACAAGAGAAATGATACAATACTTAAACTCATGTGTCTAATTTATTTCACTTAAGGTTATGATTTCAAGGTGCATCCATTTAGCTATCAAGTTCTCAACTTTGTCCTTCTTTATGGCAGAGTACTACTTCACTGTATGGATATAATGGAGGACTTAGGAGGAGAGAGGTTCATCTGATGTTGTCCCAATCACCTTTGTTTGCAGTGTTGGGAGTTGAATCCACGACCTCCCACGTAGCAGGCAAATGTTCAGCCACCAAACTACATTCTTTGCTCATGTGTTGTTTTTTGAGAACCTAAACGAATCATGGACATGACACAATTCAGAATTATGCAGATCTGCGTTGCCAGAAATTCTACCATTTGAGAGCTGATACTGGTCCTGAAAGACAAGTGCGTCCATATTTTAGTAACGGATTCTCACCCAGCAAAAGTTCCTTAATCAGGTGGTTGGCCATTGCAAGCCTGTCAGCCTTGAGGCAGTAGATAAGCCAGGAGGAAATAGCTGGGAAAGTCTGCATTTCTCAGATCTCAGTTTTTGTGTGAAGTTTCTTTCCAACACAATGGAAACAGAAACAGACCATCTTCAAACATCCTTACTCATTCAAACTTTTTCCACAGATACCAGACTCCTAGGGTTCTCTGTTATTTATACTGTTCAAAGAAAAGAACAGTCACTTAGATCTGACCCTTTCCTCCCTTTCCAGTACCATGGCAGTAGATCATATGTGGCTACAGAGCGTTAAAAATGGACTGGGGAGATAGCTCAGCAGCATAAGTGCCTGCCTGACAAGTGCAAGGTCCTGAGTTTGATTTTCAGTACAAAAAAAAAAGCATTAAAAATGTGACAAGTCTGGCTGAAGATGCACTATATGTTCAAAATACAAACTAGGAAAAATAAATAAATAAATAAATAAAATAAGTAAAAAAATACAAACTAGGGCACAAAGACTCAATATACAATTGAAAAAAGGTCAGTAACTTATAAACCATTTTAAATTAATATTTGTTAATAACATAAGCTTACCAATTGCAATGTAAACATCTTAACTATATTAGACTACATAAAATACATCACTGAAATTAAATTCACCTGATTCTTTGTTTTCTTCAAAATACGGTTACTAAAAATTTTAAAAGGATCTGAACTGTTAATATTATGTTTCTATTGCATTGAAGGTCTGGAGTGATGGAGAAACAGATGAGTATAGAAAAGAGATAGAAAAAACGGCCTTTGGGTGTCAGTTTTTGGTACTGGGGATCAAACTCACAACCTCGCGCTTCCAAGGCAGGCGCTTATGTTTGGTGTTACTTTTGGAGTAAAAGTTGAATTAGCTACTTAGTTTGAGAAATTGGAACACATAAGTAGAGTCAGACTCACATGTTGAGCTTCAGAAGTTTATGATACCCACAGTTATGCCCGGTTTTATAGCACACCTCAAGTAGTCTTAAAGCTAGCACGTACATCTAGGAGGAGTCTTTGTCTTTTAGAGAGTCAGAATCTAAACTATTCCCAAGGAGACTCCCATGTCAGACTCCAGAATTATTTTCTCCTCTTTCTATTCCAGCTTTCAGCATCTTGTTGGCTGTGACAGGATCAGAAGCACAAAATTCTGGAGGTGAGTCTACTCACGGCCAAAGGCTAAGGGAAGGAAAATCAGGATTTGGAATACTCCTTTGGGGAAGGAGAGGAGCCCCTTGGCAGTGCAAGAGAACTGAGACCCGCGTGCATATATGTTCTTCCCACATTCTGGTTCTTCCAAGGGCTGTTCCCCATCTCCACCACCACAATCATTGAGTTTATATTGGTCAACTTTCCATTCCTGGGACAAATTTCCTGATACATACAGCTGAGGGAAACATGATTTATTTTGGCTCCTGGTTTCAGAAGTTTCAGTCCATTGTCAGCTGGCTCCAAGGAAGAAACATTATGGCAGACGGGCAAGGTAGAAAAGCAGAAAGCAGAAGAACCTGATAGAAATGGACTAGGGACCGGATGTAGCTCTTCAGGTCACACTCCCGTAACTCACTTCCTGTAGATTGGCCCCACTGCAAATAATTCATACCACCACGAACCCACCTGTGGATTAACCCACTGGTGTTAACACCCCTCACAATCCTATCACCTCTCCAAGAATCCCTTAATGCATTCAAGTTGACAGATAAGATTAACTGATTCAACCCACCTCTTGTCAACTTGGCACTCTTTTAACCATACTTAATACCCATATAAACACAACAACAAGATTATAATTCCTTCTAGCATAACAGTCCTCCGTGTAACCAAAACAAATTTACTTTGTCCCAAATCTCAGCAATCCCTGCAATGCTCAAATGTCTCAATCCAAATTCTCCTTAGAGTTATAAGGGAATTCTTAGCTAGCTGAGATTCCCTATTTAAAAAAAAAATCAAAAAACAGAGAGGCGCTGACCAACAAGCCAGCTAGCCAGGCTTTCTGGTAAGCAGCGCAAGCTATACAGGGCCCAGGAAGAGAAAATAAGATAGCACCTCCCATGAACCTACCGTGGTGCAGGCTGAGAATCACCAGTCCTCTCCCTCCCTGCCCCCATAAGCAACCAGCTGGTTTGGAGGACAGGCTGAGTTGATGGCAACTGAGGTACAAAAAGCAACTGAATGCTTGTCTTCTTTGGTTGACTTTGCAGCCCTGGGGCCAACGGTCTGAGCATCTATAGGGAGTATAACACCATGCAAAATGGCAATTATGGGGGATTTCCTTCTATCTTGTCTTTGAAATCCAGTACTGTTCTCACTGCTTTATTCTGATTAATTGTTTTGCTTTATTCAATAGTCTGTTTTGATTGGTTTTATTCTGTTTTATTTTGGTTTGATTTCGCTCTATCTGATGACTTGGACAACTATTGTGACGATAACAAGATATACTATGGGAGCCATTGTTGTTTTCCTATTACCCGTCTTTGAAGTTCTGTACCAATTTCACTGCTTTGCTTTGATTGGATTTATTCTGTTTTGTTTTGTGGAGTGTTCTTATATTTACAATAAAATTTTAAAACTTTGTAAAAATAAAAAAAAAACAAGTTAATAATCCCAAGATACCATGGCACAGGGTAAAACATTTCCATTCCAAAAAGAAAAATAGAGGGTTTCAAAAGAATCAGACCAAACTCCAGCAGAGCAGATATAAGTCCTGAAGCGCTGTGTCCAGCATTGGAGGTGTGTGCAGTCGGGATGTGGACTCTAACAGACTTGGGCAGCCCCACCCCTTTGTCTCTGCCCGTGTGGCCTCTGTCCTAGGTTGGCCATGCTCGCTGCATGCAGCTTTCCTCAGCAGATTTTCCACGTTCCTAACATCTTGGTCTCTCCGCTGCACCTTTGCTTTCCATCTACTTCCCTCCTAAAGGCTACTGACCGTGCCAAATATGGCCTTGGTTCCCAACTTTCCATTGAAATTTGGGCGGCAGCCTCCATGAACCCAAACTCCTGCGTTCTGCATGCCTGCAACACCAGCATCATGCGGATGACACTAAAGTCTGTTGCCATCTTGAGCAGTAGCCAGGTCCCCTTGGTTACAGCTGCAGTGTCCTCTGAGCACCTGGGTGGCTAAGCATGGTGAAATGAATTCCAACAAATCTCTACGTGGCTCTTCTCAAGTAATAAGTTCAGCAGCTCTCATCACAAGTTAAAAGTTAATGCTCTTGCATCCTTGAATATTCATGGATGGGGGCTTGGTGATTCCTGAAATGCCCTCAAGACATCTTTCCTATTATCCTGGTGCAACATATTTGGTTTCTTTTTAGTGGTGCAAATCTATTCAGCAACCACACCACCTTTAGCCCCAATTTTATGTGATTCTTGTCTGGCCACAATGCAGATTTTCCAAATCCTTTGGCTCTGTTATTTGTTCCCAATTCTCCCTATAAGTTTAGAATAAAACAGCCAGCAGTACTCATGCCACAGTCTGAACACTGGGTTACTTTGGAATTTCCCCAATTAGATCAATTAATTTGTCACCTTTAAACTCAGAATTAAAGTTTAATACATGGGCAAAATTTAAACAAGTTCTTTGCCAGGACATGCATAGCCTTAGCTGAACTCCTGATAGAGTCCTCATTTCTATCTGTAACTCCAGGAAAGCAGTCTTTACTGTATACAGTCCTATCTTTGTCTTGACCAGAATTGTACATCATTCTTTGTTTATCGCTGTGTAAGGTTTCTGTGGTTCACATCTCCAAACATTTATAAAGCCCCCCAACACACCAGTTCCAAAGGCTTTGGATCAGATGGTCAGATATAGTCACAGCAAATACCAATGTTCTGTGTTGGTCAGGTTTCTGTTGCTGATGAAAAAAAAAGACTTTTTATACACAACCTAAAGGAGATAAGGTTTATTTTGGCTTATAGCTTCAGATGCTTCAGTCAATAGTCAGATGTCTCTGAGGCAGAAATATCATGGCAGAGGAGTATGGAGAAAAACTTCTCAAATCACAGCATTGGGAAGGGGACAGCAAGGGAAAAGCCAGAGAGGCAGGGACCAGGGACCAGATATAATCCTCCAGCTTGAATTTCCATGACCTACTTCCTCCAACTAGGCCACTTCTCTTAATATCCCACCCAGTTATGAATTCATCAGTGGGTCAAGTCACTGAAGGGTTAATGTCTGCACAATCATCTGTCCAGAAGTCTCTTTATCCAGCTAAGTTTACCATCAAATTTAACTGGTACAATTTCCATTTCCTCAATGAGCAAATTACACACAGCATTGTATTCAACTGATATGATAAGCCTACAAATAACTTATTGACATAATCCTCACTTGACTAACGGTTCTGTATAGAAAGATCTTATTTAAGGTCACATGGTTGTTGGATGCTGGAGTCTGCTCTTTCTTTCCTCAAATCATGTGTCCTACATCATTCTGAGAAATAATTTGCTTTAGTCTCAGACTTGGGTTTTGGAACCCAGAAGCAGAGCCTGAAAGTGAGTCGTTTATCTTACAAGTGATCTCAGAAAGTACCAGCTGGGAGTGGAAAATGACATTGGAAATACAGGAAGAAATGCAGGGTCCATTACCAAGCAAGCTACATGGAAACAGCTGAAGCATGGTGTCCTTGGAGAGCTGTCAGACACAGTATAGAACATGAACCTTAGAGTCACTCTCCACAGTGGATAAAGAGGGAATCTTACCATTGTTACTTGTAATTTATCTTTTTAACCATTGTCAAACTGTAGATCAGTGGCATTCACAATGCTGTGCACCCGTCATTATCAACAATATCCAAAATTTGCTCCCCAAAATGAATTTTTCTATCCACTAAACATTTCCTTTTCCTATCCCAAACCTACCATTCTTTCTGTCCCAATGAATGTGAGTTCTCTAGGGATCTTCTCTGAGTGGAATCATACAGAATTTGACCTTTTATAACTAGTTTATTTCACTAAGCATCTTGTCAAGTTTTTTTTGCATGTGTTGGGATTTCATTCCTTTTAAAGACTGAATAGTTGTGATGGTGCACGTCTATCATCCAAGCATATTGGGAGGCTGAGGCTGGCGGGTTCCAAGTTTGAGACCAGCCTGGACAACTTAGTAATTTTAAAAGACCCTGTTACAAATTTTTATAAAAAAATTAAAAGGATGAGGATGTAGCTTAGTGTACAATTGAGACCCTGAGCTCAATTCCAATACCAAAAAGACTGAATAATATTCCATTTGTGAATGGATTACTTTTGCTTATCCATTCATCAATCAATGGAGACGTGGGTTGCTTCTTCCTTTTGGCTATTCAGAATACTGGTGTCATGTGCATGAGTACAAAAGTCTCTTTAATAGCTTGTTTTCAGTTATTTCAGAAGTCATTTCAGAAATTGAATTGCTGTCATATGAGAATACTGATTTTTAATCTTTTGGAGGGAATGGCTGTACCATTCCATGAAGGCTGCACCATTTTGCATTCCTACCTGTAGAGTGCTAATGTTCCAATTCCTTCACTGCCCCAAAGACACTTGTTACTTTTTAAATCATAATGAATCTGGGCACATTTATAGACTGCCTCTTGTTGGCCACTGCTGCTCCTTGGAGAGTAGACACGGTTAAGTTGCCAATTTTCCATGCAATGAGCAAAGAGGACTTGGTGACTAGAAAAAGGGAAAAAAAACACAGGTGCTAGAAGTTCAAAGTTTGATTTTTGAGCAAAATTCTCACTAGTGGCAGAGCTGGAAATGTGGACAAGCATTGCAGACACCCACATTCAGCAGTGGAATGGGTGTAAAAGGGAAAAAAATTCCCAGGAGGACAATCTTCTGGCCACAATGTCTGATCCCTTGTAGATGCTTAGTAACTATTTATTGAATGAATGAATGAATGAATGAATGAATGAACCAGTGAATAAATGGATTCTTTGGTCCCTTCAGCTCCCTGTGCTCCATGCCCTGCAGATGCCCTCTGCCACAATCGCACCCACTGTGTTTGTATGGATGGATTCCAGTCTCGTTCTGGGAGGAAATACTTCACTGAGACCAAGGAGAAATGTGAAGGTAAAGATACTATGAGGTTTTACCTCAATCACTTACCAGTGACAAATATGCTGGTCCCTACGTCCTCTCCAATACCAACCATTGTTCATATAAAACTCACAGCTCGTCATAAGACTGAACAACAAGGAACAGTCATTAGCCAGTTGTACAGTCCCAGAGCCTTTCAGATAGAGAACACAAGCGTGAATCATTAGCCCAAGACCACTCCTATCTCAGGTCTATAAGAGATATTTGGACCTCTACTCTGATTTACTGACAGGAAGAACTGAGGAGCAGAGAAACACAGGGGTATAAGCACTGCATAAGCTAGGATTTAGTAGTATGGTCCTCTTTTTTATATTTAAGAGAAAGAAGATACAGAAAAGAAAGACAAAAGCAAAAGAGACAAACAAACGACAACAGTGAATCCAAAACAGTAACACTATAGGTTTACAAAACAATACAACAGGAATTTGACAATGGTTGCAATATTGCATATTGTTACATTCAACATGGTTGTTTAGGTTAACAGATATAGACATGTAAAATTGATCTAATCATAAGAGTATTAACTGTTCTTTTTCAATAACTAATACATTCAGTAGTATAGTCATTCTTAGCTATCTTACCTATACATATATACAGATTTATGTCTTTTTCCTTTTTCCTTCCTTCTTTCTTCCTTTCCCCTATCCCAATTACTTTTACTCTTTGAGCAGTTTCTTACCCTTACCCAGTATTTATTGTAGATTTTGGATCATATATACTTTTTCAGTTTCTTACACTAGGGAAACAATATGGTATTTACTCATGTGAGTTTGATTTATCTCACTTATGAGTATGGTCTCAAGTCTTGTCCATTTACTTATAAAAGTCTTGATGCAATCTTTCTTTATAGCTGAGTAGTACTCCATTGTATAAAAACACCACATCTTTTTTATCCATTCGTTGATTGATGGGCACTTGGGTTGTTTCCAAGATCTGGCTATTACAAATTGTGTTGCTATAAACATGGGTGCACAGATATCACTGTGGTATGATGTTTTCAATTCTTCTGAGAAAATGCCCAGAAGTGGGATAGCTGGGTCAAATGGGATCTCTAATCCTAGCTTCTTGAGAAATCTCCACACAGATTTATATAGTGGTTACACCAGTCTACACTCCCACCAACAGTGGAGAAGAGTTCCTTTTTCCCCTCAGCCCCTCCAGCATTTGTTATTGGTTGATTTTTTTATCTTGTCCATTCTTTCTGGGTTGAGATGGAATCTCAGTGTTGTTTTAATTTGCATTTCCCGAATGACCATTGATGTTGAGCATGTTTTCATATGTTTATTTTCCATTTGCATTTCTTCCTCTGAGAAGTGTGTATTCATCTCTTAGTATGGTCCTCTCGCCTCACTAGCAGTCTTCTCTGACAGCTTGTTCACTAACTGTGACTTTATCCCCTTGTTTCTGGTTGTCTGTGTTAATTCTATTTAACTCAGTGTGTGATTCGGCATTTAAAAATCCACTGCATCCTCACTCCAGCGATTTCACGTAACACTTGCATCGTATCCTAAATTGCCGTACAGCCTTGAGTTTATTTCTGACCTTTTAGTCTGTTTCGCTACCCTGTTTTTATTTATTCATTCACCAGCATCTCCTGGTTTCACTGTGGCTTGGTAATATATTTTAATGCCTGGTAAGGCAGGTCCTCACTTCATGCTCTTCCTGCTTGTCTTGAATAATGCTAGCAACTCTTTCTCAGCTTGTGAATTACTCTCAGAATTTTAAATGGTATTCCATTGGACATGTAAGGGAGAACTGTCTGATTTATAATGGTGACTCGTCCTATCAAAGAACAAGAGATACTGTTTACTATACTTCTGGATGATGTGGGACAGTAGAGATTCCACGGGCAAGAGGAAAGTGGTGTATTTCTGTGAGAATAAAAAAAACGATATTTTGTCTTGATTTTCAGATATCAATGAGTGTAAGACTGGGAAGGCAAAGTGTAAGGATGTGTCATACTGTAAGAATAAAATTGGAGGCTACATCTGCAGCTGTCTGAACAGTCGTGTCTTCTACTGGGTAGCTAATATCGTTGATATTGATCACCCAGAATGTTATGGTAAGAATTTCTAAATACTTTTTTCCACCATGATAAAGGGGTGGGAGCAGAGTTTGTCGTAGCTCCGGGAATATGAGGCTGAGGAAAGAGAAGAGAGATCTGCCTTCGTGCTTGTTCCTTACCTAGCCCTCATGCCTGATGGGATTTTCCTAAGAGACAACTTGACAGCATGTGTAATCATCTCTGTGTCTGTGCCTTACAAATTTATGTCTCCAATCTGAGTCACTCTCCTGGGCTTCCAAAGTGCAACTTGAAATTTTTTTCTAAACTTGCCTATCTCTTTATCTTGTGCTGATCTTAAATTCAGTTTCTATGACTATCAATTTTTATGCTAAGACGCACGAGTTCATACTAGTACTTCTGATTCCAGTCCAACACCAAGATTTGATTTAGCCTTTTCCTTAACTATCAATATTTCTCTCCAATCATGAGAAATACACTCCCCAGTATCCACAGTATGTGTCTTAGTTACTCAGTTTGTTGCTGGAACAAAATACCCAACCCCCACACCTTAAGGAGGAGAGGTTTATTTTGACTCCTAGTTTGTGGAGGTTTCAGTCCGCTAGTAGCTGGCTGCAAGGCAGGGCGGCATGGCAGAGGAGAAACAGCCCATGGTATGGCAGGCAGGAAGTTGAAACCAATCAAGGGAGGAGGGAAGGAGATAAAATCTTCCAAGCCATGTCCCAAAGTGACCCTACTCCTCCAACCAGGCCGCACCTTCCAACATCACATTTAGCTATAAACTCATCAGTGGACAGATTCACTAATGAGGACCACACACCCATGATCCAGCGACCTCTCAAAATCCCCAGCAATCAGTGATATCTGTGCACCCATGTTTATAGCAACCCAATTTGTAATAGCCAGATCTTGGAAACAACCCAAGTGCCCATCAGTCAAAGAATGGATAAAAAAGATGTGGTATTTTTATACAATGGAGTACTACTCAGCTATTAAGAAAGATTGTATTGAGACTTTTATAAGTAAATGGTCACGACTTGAGACCATACTCATA
>RJWM01031486.1:0-22320 GCA_004363535.1 Dasyprocta punctata | reverse complement strand
ATTATAGAATGAGTGGTTAGAATTCACGATAGCATGCTCTGGGTCATTTGCATTTGCCAAATCGTGATCAATCTTTTGATGAGTAATTCAAACCCTGAGGTTGTCAACATGAAAAAAGAGCTTCCCTCCAAATTGTCTTTAGGAGGAGAGTTGATATTTGGGACATGATGTTCACAGCCCTCAGCAGAATGTCATTTTTGATAAGTGGAAATGTGTTTTCCACAGGGAACCTGCTGCTGTGTGGAACAACTAGTTTGATAATTGCCATAACTTCTGTTATTAAGTACCAGATTGAAAATAATTTTGTGCCATGAGAAATCTTGGTTCAGTGGCTGTAGCAAAAGCAGTCCTGAGTCAGGAAAAACTGTACTGGTATGGTTTAGATCTAAAATGCCCCCCAAAGTCTCATGTGTTACAAAGGTGATTGGGTCATGAGGGTGCTGCACTGGTCAGTAGATGCATTGATGAGTTTAGTCATTGAATCTGCTGTTATGAGGAGGGGCTTGGCTGGAGGAGGGTCATCAGGGGCATGACCTGGAAGGGTGTAATCTTACCCTTAACTCCTTTCTTCTGCCTCTGCTTCCTAGCTGCCAAGGATGGGACAGGTTTCCTCTACCCTACCCTGCTACCATGCCTTGGAGTCAGCACACCATAGAATAAACGAATCTTTCAAAAGCCATGAGCCAAGACAAACCTGTCCTCCTTTAAGGTGTGGGTGATGAGTATTTTATCCCAGGGATGAAAAAAATGACACATTTACCTACTTTATGGTTTATTCGAGATTTTTAAAATAGTTTTTTGATAGGAAAAAGAATGTAAATGTAGATTGTTACTATTTAATGGTTCATGATATAAATAATCTTTACCTGATAAATTGTTTCTATCTAGTATTTTTGTCAGTACCATCTGAAAAACTAAACCAATGTCTAGTACAATGTCTGGGCTTTGCAGACTCTACTTTAATTTAGCACATCGATTTTAAAAGGCAGAGATAAGATTGCAATTTATGTATATTGACAAATACTTATTACACACCTGCTTTCTCAAGTTATTAGCAAAATATGAAATGAACAAAACAAATAACTCTATCCTCATAAAAGTATCTAGGGATATTAGCAATGGTGGAGTATATAGTCACACGAAATGCTATTGTCAAATGGAGGTAAACAAAGAAAAAATAACATAAAAGATAGAGACTGAGAGGAACTTGAGCAAACACCTGTGTGAGAGAAAGAACTGCTTATAGCACTACATGGAAGGAGCTAAAGTCAGCTGCAAGGAGCTGAGAGAGGTTCCCAAACTATGGCCCAGAGGAAAAGGGGACCTCAGTTCTATAACCACAAGGAACTGAATTCTTCCAGCCACCAATGAACTTGGAAAGGAATCTCAAACTCAAGAGACTACAGTCCTGACCAGTCCTCTGATGCTCTTGGTTGAGAATTTAGCCATGCTGTGCCTCAATTTCTGATCTAAAAAGACTGTGAGATAAGTTAGAGCCACTAAACTTATGACGCTTTGCTTTACACTGCAATTGGTAATGAGCACAAACCATTTTAAAATCTGCACCATGCACCATAACAGTGAGGGGAGAAGCCAATGTAGACAAATCTTTTGAAGAATTTTGCTAACATGGGAATACAAATACAGTGACGCAGGAGTAGCGTGTTCAACACTGCACTGTTTGAGTTTTTAGTAACATTGTCTACTGATGAGAAAGCTGCAGAAACATGCCAGAGAGGAGAGCAATGCCTCATGCTCTGTCCTGAAGAGAGGGGATGAGACCTGAGGAGGAGGAAGAGGGACAGGGCTGCTCTTCTACATAAAGGAAGTCACTCTCCCACAGTCTTACAGGAAGGAAGGCCAAGTGGCATTGCTGTGCACAGAGAGAGGTCAGTTGATTACTGCCTAGTGAGAGCTCTCTTCTTCCCTGCTTCTGTCTTTCAGTAAAAAGAGCAAGAGCATCAGCCCAGAATGAGAAGGATGAGAGCAGAATAATCCTCTGGCATGGGTAAGTGAAAAGACTGAGGGATATGATGGGCTTGCTTGGGCTACATGGAGTCCGTGGTAATGAATTTGAAGTGAAGCCATCAATAGAGGTCTGTTTTTCTCCAGCTACATTCAGTTTTGGGGTGCAGGCTTTCACAAGTCAAAGGAATTGCACTGAATCAAGTTGAGAGTTTTCAGACAAACACAATGGAAAGAGTGGGGTGGGGCACAAGGCAGTCCAGTGTGTAGGAGGGGTTGGTTGCAATGCCTGTGTAAGCAGATGAATGACATGTCGTAAGTTATTGTGGCTGAGCAGTGTAACCCCAAGGTGTTCATACAATAATCCCTGTGGGTGTTACCTTCTGTAACAAAAAAGTCTTTGCATATGTTATTCTACATTTTACTGTAAGGGGATTATCCTGGATTATTGGGGAAGACCTGATACAGTCCTAATCATCTTTATAAGGGATGTAGGAGGGTCAGAGGCAGAAGAGAAAACAGATGACAGCAAAGCGATGCACTTTGAAGTTGGAAGTAGCAGCTACAAACCACGGAATTCAAATGATCACTGGATGTTGAAAATGGAAGGAAATGGATTTTCCTTCAGAGTCTCTGGGAGGAAGCAGATCTGCTCCTGATTTGACTTTGGCAGAGTGAAACTAATTTTAGAATTCTGTCCTCTGAAAGTGTAAAATAACATATTTGTGCTGTTTTATGCCACTGGTTTGTTCTAGCAGTAATAGGACTATGCAGTCCCGATAGAGTTGAAGAACTGCTGAAGCGGAGATGCTAGAGGGGGTGAGCTTGAAACCTGGGAGAATGTGTCCTACAAGAAGTTATCTAACATGGTTGAGAGGCTGCGGCAAGTGACCCTAGCAAGATAAAGGCCATGACATATGCAGATGAGGTACAAGAATGCCTCACAGGATAAGGACACAGTCATTGGAGGAAAGATCAAGGACTTCAGAGGTTGGGGGGTAGAAAGGCCATCTAAATGGATAATGAAATTCATGAGGGTCATGATCAGTGTGGAACTAAAGAAGGTGACACTGATCAAAGAGCTGAATGTTTTAGGGTCAGAAGTGAGTTACCCAGGGGTCTCTAGAAGACTGCGATATGAAGCACTAGTGGATGGGTTAGTCTGATGGGAGCAGCTTCACAGCTATGGGGAAAGGGGAGGAAAGAGCATAAGGCCAGGCTAGGAGAGCAACAATAAGGAGCAAAGGGTGTTCCCCAATCCTAGGCTCTTGAGTTATCCCATGAAGTTTGTGGAAAGTAGAACAGCCCAGCCCCTACTTGAAAGAAATGCAAGAAGGCAGTGCCCCTGGGGTGAGTCCAGGATTGAGATGAGGTAAGGAGTGAGGGAATTTTCCTGATGATCCACCTTGAGTTCCTGAGGAAGGTTTTGCTTTGGGGTAGGAGGAGATAAGATGCACAATGCCCTGTGTGGGTGAGAGTCATAAAAACAAAGGAGAACCTGAGCTGTTCCTAACTGCTCAATGGTGACTGATGGGGAGATTTGTGAAGGTGGCCTCCAGCAGAGAGTGGTGGAGAGGCTGTGAGAACTGGAAAGAGAGTGAGAGTTGCCATGTTATAGGCACCCAGAAGGGCTTTAGGGCTCCTACTCACGCCTATCCATTACAGTAGGAGAAGGAGCGCTACATGCATACATGATCTGAGGAGCGTACATCTTGAGACAAAGGGAAAAAGGTTAACTACTAAGTCATCTGATAAAAAGTGACACAAGAAGAAATCAGTCTCTTGCCCCAACTTGTTTTCACATCAGTACTGCCATGCATGCAACCCAGGGCACCACAATGCCTGTCAGACTTCCAACCTCTCACCCTGCAGCCTAGAGCCTGACCTAATGATAACTTCCTGGAGCCTCCTTTCAAAACTTACGCTTTGTCTGGTCAACACCAAGATGTTTCAAGAACAGAACAAGAGGTTGAATGTATAACCAAGAGGTGGAACTTCAACTTTGTAAGATTGATGCTTTGGGCTCATGTTCAATATGTTGCTAAAATAACAGCTTTATTATAAAATGCACAGGCTCTATCTAAGTGTGTGTATTGGGGAAAACAATACTTTGTGATTTTTTGGAATGTTTGGATTGAAAATAAAAACCTGCATGGCAGGACCAACCCTTTTATGAGTAATCTTCACAGCAATCACATGTTGGTGGTCAAAGTGAGTCACAGGGAAAGTGAGTTGTCAGAGACACTTCAAGCTGTCAGATGAAGTCTAAGTCACAAAAGCAAAGTAAAGAAAAGGTTAGGGAAAGATGGGGCTTGGACAGACCGGTGGGACAAAAACGGAAAGGGCATCTTACTATTGTCTGTTATTCACAAAGAGGTCTTACCCAACCATGGGTGTGACCTTGTGGGTCCTACAACTGTCTTCCCAACAGCAGGGTGGGTATTCAGACCATTTTAAGTTTATTTTGTGCACCGTGTCACCCATATAAGACATCATCCTGCAAGTCTGGGCATGTGCTGTATCATGGACAAAGAATAGCTACTGGAAACAACTGGTCCCTTGGGATCTGAGGATATTTTCCATAAATGGAGCTCTGAGTAATGCTTCTTGAGAATACTAATAGAGTTCTTGACCATGAGAAATCAATTCAATTTTGCTGATCACCAAAGGGCACAAGAAGAAACTTCCAGAGAACACCCAGGATCTGCTCACCCTCACTGCTCGAAGTTTAAATTCTCTCTCTGACGCTCACACACGCAAATCATTAGATCCCTTTCTCTTGTGAGCTGCTAGTAGTTCTTGGAGATGGTAAGCCAATTCTGCTATCAGCCAAAGAAAAATAGACTCTAAAAAATCCCTTCAGGTTCTAACATTTTGTGATCCTAAACAAAAGATTCTACTATTCCCAAATCACTGTGTCTCTCCTTAAAGCAAATGGAGTTTGATATTGAATGACCCATCTCACAATAGTAAAAATGCGAATCATCAGAAGACAGTGTCCTTGCATGCTTGTGCAGTACCAAATGACAGTCACTGTGCTTGAACAGAGCATAATTTGTGATTCCTTTATTCAAAAAATACTTCATGGACTTTTTTCAGGGTTACACTGAAAAACTGTCTTTTCATTCTAGTCTACACTTTCATCTTAGGTCACCAGTAGCCAGACTTCAAAAATACCAGCCTTCCTATTTCTTAGTTATTTCATCAATCCTTGATTCCTCTCAAGGGAAGTATTGAGTTCTGTAGCTTTTGGGTTCTTACTAAGATTGACAATAAATCCTATAAGGAAACAGACTGGGGAAAGCTAAGCAAGTGGAGCATTCTCTAGGGAATTCTGGGGTTGCCAGTACCTCCAAGCATATCCACTAATCAGCTTGCTTTGCAAGTGACTGCTCTCTTGGCTCATGAGAACATGAAGGTATTTGGATTTGAGAGGAGGCTGGGGCAATGAAGGTGGAGAAGGAAAGAAGATGTATTTCCTTAAAGCGCAAGGTTGGGCAAGGGCACAGGAGGCAGCTTTGAGTATTTGTGGAACTGAGTAAGAGTTCTAAGCACCTATTCAGAGGAAAGCAGAGATGAAGGAACACCACGCTGAACTTCACCTACTTTTGTGTTTGTCTAAGTCAGCAGAATCACTTCCTTATTATCCAAAGAAAATAGACTTTTTAAGTAAACCTGGGGAGCATTTTAAGAAATGTATGGTTTCTGTGTGAGTTTCTCACTCTGCTGAGATAATTAGAAGTTCATAGTCACTAAATAGCAAATGAAATTTCTTTCAACCCAGTTCATTGGTTTTACACAGGGAAGGTGGTGCTTTGTTTCATGTTGTATCACAAAGGATTCACGCATACTCAGAAGGAAATTTCTGAGGCAATTCCTACCCCAATCCTCTTCTCTGTTCAGCTTGAGGTGCATATCACAATCACCAAAGCTATCAAAATTAGAAATCTCCCAAAGTTGGGACACAGAATCTAGGCTTTAAAAATTTCCCTAAGCAGTCAGATTGGAAACTACTAAAAATCCCCAAGAATGACAAAAGAAAAAAGATGGAAGGGTAAGGGGGAAGACATTGAAGGAGAAGCCAAGTGGAAGGAGAGGCCTGGCTCTTTCTCTCTTTTGGCACCAGGAAACTCTCACTTCTCCACCTCTTCTTTTTCTCTCCCCATTAGCTTTTGGAGATGGGTGTGGAAGCTGTGTGGAAAGACGTTTGGTTGGTTCATGCCAAAGATATGGTGTCAGATCGAGTAGGGTTCAACCACACAGCCATTTGTGACCCATGTGAATTACTCAGTTTCTTCACTGGGCTTCAGTTTCTTCATCTGTAGCACTCACTTGATGACTGCCACCATCAGTTCATGGGCCTGGGCTATCCTAGAGCTGGCCATGACTTATGGCTTCCAGACAAGTCCCGACATCAAGGCTCTGGCAATCTCATGAACCAAAGTCACGTCAAGGGCAGCACCGAGTTGGTTTTTCAGTGCACGTCAGCCCTACAGGAGCCCAAAGTCAAACTGAGAAGTGCACTAAGTTTTTCTTCATCCCTCCCCACACTCCCGTTACCCTGTTCTGCAGACACTAAGCACCGAAGAACTCTGAACCCCAAAGTCCTAATCAAACTTGTCTTCTCCCTATCATTGCCTTCTTGAAAAATCTACTCTTTGATGCTGACCATTGCTAATTGTTGATCTGATTAAAGGGATTATCAGTAATATATTCCTTAAACAAAAGAGAAGTAAGATTCTCTGTTATCAAAGTCTGAAACATGTGGCCCAAGGTCAGTGTGGAGCTATGTGGCGTCACTTACTTTGATTCTTCTGGATTTTTTTTTCTCTTCCCAGTGTATCCTAAATTCTTAGTTAACTCATTGCCCAAGATGGCTGCTCCAGTTCCAGTCAACATATCCATACTCTGTCCAGCAGAAAAGAGGAATAAGGGAGGAGCACATGCTCCACTTAAGGACACTTTGCATAAATTTAACACAATTTCCACTGAAGTCCAGCCAAGCAGAATTTAGTCCCTTGACCACACTTTTTATCACAAAAGGCTGTGTGGAATGCCTGTGCTTCCAGACTGCAGCAGGCTGTCCTCAGCCCCGCCGCTTCCCATGTGTGGATGCTCCACATGATGCCGCGCCCAGAAAACACTGCCGGAAGTCACTGCCTCCCTAGGTAGGACGCTTCCTCATTGAAACTGTTAGGAGCATCTTCAAGGTGATGATGTCCTGTGCAAACCCAGGGGCTGACCCGAGAGGGAGCCCCTGAAAACACGTGCGTTTGGTAATTCCCCTGGGACACAGTGAGGGACAGTCTCCATTCTGCTGCCGCAGTAAGTGGGGAAATCCACTCAGGCAGTTCATCCCGTTAATCAACAGAAGTGTTAAGCAGAGCTCTGGTGTGCCAAGGAAGCAGAGAGGTGACAAGGACACAATGTCACAAGGTCCAGTCTTTGCCCTTAAGGAGCTCAGAGTCCCTGGGGAGCCAAGGGCAAGGGCAATGTCCAAGTCTGTGCATGGCTCCAAGGGGCTTGAGTGAGGGCACCCGGATTGTCGGCATGGATGGGGATGATCAGGGAGATCACCTAGGAAGAGTCAGCCTGAAATGACCTTTAAAGGAGTCACGTGGATCAGTGAGGCAAAATGGAAATGTGTCCTCCATGAAGAAGGTTCAGCATAGCCATTTTATACACACCGTGACACTAGATTGAGGACAGTGGGACCCACCAAGGGGATTTCATGCACAATGCAGTCAAAGCAGAGGTGAAAGAAGGAAAGGAAGAAAGAAAGAAAGAAAGAAAGAAAGAAAGAAAGAAAGAAAGAAAGAAAGACAAAAGTAAAACAAAACAAAAACAAAGAAACAAAAAAACTGGGGAGATCAGATACGATTATCTGATATTCTGGAAAAAGTCAAACTGAGACAATAGAAAGATCAGTGGCTGCCAGGGGTTGGGGGCAGGAAGGATAGTAGAGGACTTTTGGGATAGTGAAGCTCTGTGTAGTGCTGCAGTGCATGATGGATACTTGTCATTAGACACACGTTCATGTCTGTGGAATGGACAACACCGAGAATGAATCCCAGTGTGCACTATAGACTTTGAAAGATTGCGATGTCTATGTAGGTTCATCAGTTATTGCAAACTTGCCTTTCTTGCTGGAGATGCTGACAGTGAGGGAGGATGTCCACAGGATGGAGCAGGGAGTTTATGAGGAATTTGTACCTCCCTCTCAGTTTCACTGTGAACCTAAAGCTAACATTAAAAGAATAAAGACAGGGATGGAGGGAAGGGATAGGAAGGGGAGGGGAAGGAAAGGAGCAACAACAAAAAAAGAATAACAATGTGTTATGTACATGTGCAAACTCCCCACAATGAATGTAGTTATTATGCATTGCAAACATGTATTAGTAAAAAAAAAATGTGGTATTTATATACAGTAGAATACTACTCTGCCATAAGGAAGGAGACATTTGAGTCTTTTGTAAGAAAATGAATGCACATTGAGATAATAATGTTAAGTGAAAGAAATAAGACCCAGAAGCTTAAATATTGCATGGTTTGTCTTACATGAGAAACTCAAAGAATAAATAATTTAAAGAGTAAAATAGACAACAGGTATTAGAAAACATGTGTATCAATATTTTTCAAATGGGAAGAGGATCAAGAGTTGTAAGGGGGAGGGGAGAGGAAGGGGAATTAAAAAGATTTAAGATGTGTTATATACATGTATGACACCCTCATGATGAATGCAATTGTTATGTGTGGCAAACATTTACTACGAAAAAATTTTTTTAAAAATAAAGATTTACAGGGCTAGGTATATAGCTCAGTGGCACAAGCACCTGCATGGCATGCACAAGGTCATGAGTTCAACTCCTGGTACCAGAAATAAATAAATAAATAAAGACCAAAAGGGTTGGGGCTGTAGCTCAATGGCGCAGCACCTTCCTGGCAAGTGCAAGGTCATGAGTTTGATTCCCGGTACCAAAAAATAAACAAATAAAATTAAAAATAAAGACTTAGAAAAGAAATTGAAAGACAGACTATTAATCAAGACGGAAATAATGATAGCCTGAGCTAGGGAAGGGTAATGGAAATGGAGGGGAAGGACCACTGAATAGCAAAGTCAAGCCAGCAGGTTTGCTTTGTGACAGTGGCAGGAAGAGGGAAGGTTGGCATCACCATGGCGCCTGGCCTTCTAGCATGTGCCCGAGTGCATGGTACTGTCAACCGAAGAGATGGCAAATCCACGCGAGAAGCTGCTTTAGCAGGAAGGTATTATGTTATGGACAATGAGGATTATTTTTCTGGGGAGGCGCTAGTGAAGTCAGATAAACAACTGGATACAAAGTCTGAGGCTCCAGCACCAGCTCAGGCCTGAGATGTGGCCACTGTAAATATGGAAGGCACAGCTGGGCGTGGTGGCGCACGCCTTTAATCCCAGCACTTGGGAGGCTGAGGTAGGCGGACCGTTGTGAGTTCAAGGCCGGCTTGGGTTACAACGTGAGCTCAAGGCCGGCCTGAATTACATAATGCGACCCTGTCTCAAAAAACTATGGCCGGAAGTTTGGCTCAGAGGCTTAAGCTCCTGCCTTGCAGGCACAAGGTTGTGAGCTGGATCCCTGGTGTCACCGAAACAAACCAAAAAAATATGGAAGGTACATTCTATTTCTTCAATTTTATTTTATTTTATTTCATTTTAGTTTCTGTGATACTGTACTGGAGATTGAATCCAGGGACAGATGCATGATAGGCAACTGCTCTGCCACTAAGTTACATCCCCAGCCCTTTCTAATTTCTTTTTCTTTTGAGACAGCGTCTTGCTACATTGCTCAGGCTGGCCTCAAACTTTCAGTCCTCCTGCCTCAGCCTGCTGAGTGGCTGGAATTACAGGTTTAAAACGTCATGCCCAGTTTAAGGGACACTTAAAATTGAGTGAGTTGTCTGGAGGACTCAAAGCGGGTTAACAATGTGAACAGAGCCGCTCTTCAAAGGCAGCATTTGAAGGATTCCAGAAGGGCAATTAGAGGGAAAAAACCAGGGTGGAGGAAGCCATGAAAGCCAGGCCAAGGGTACTCAGTAAAGAAGGTGGGGCCAGGGTGCACTTGCTGATGTCACAGAGAGGTCCTATGTAAGGGATGGATGCTGCTTTTAGATGCTAAAATAAAAATGCTACTGGTATCAGAACGGTGAGAAATGAACCAAACTTCATCTAGGATACACAGAAGTAGAAATGCTGGGTTTGCTGCACCTGGCTGGGTCTGAATTTCTATGTGGAGTGCACAGGACTGAGGCAGAGGAGACACTGAGCACTTTCTAGCACTTTTAGAATGTGAAGGAAGGATTTTTCATGCTTATCTTAGCCATGGAAAGTAACAAAAGCACACTGACTTCAGGTTTCTCAGTAAAGTGAGAGGCAGGGATTTAGGAAATGGAAATGAGCAGTTGAAAATGTTTTTGAGCATAACAGAATAGCTGAGACCAGAGGAATAATGAAGCAATAAAAAAAACTTGACAAGATTCTCTCCTGTTTTGGTACCCCAAGTCTGGATTTGGATACAATGTTTTACTATCTTTCTGCTTTAACCTTCAGAGGGTCTTTTTGAGGGCCTCCATTTCTGGGCTCCATCTACCTAGTTTGGTAGCCTGTTGTGAACTGTGTGGCCTCCTCTATTTCTTGTCAGCGATTTTCCGCAGCTCTGCCATCTATGGTTCTTTTCTCTAGATCCTTTGTTTTGCCTGCCCAGCTGGAGTTTCCTCCGCATCCTGCAAACAGGCTCACTCTGCTGCTCATCCCCACTGTCTATGTTTAAATTCCCAGTCTTCTTTTCCCCTGGCTTCCTGCAATTTAATCCATAACAGCAAATCAATTCTGCAAGCAGAAAGGAAAAACAAAATCTGAGTAATGTTGGAATGGGGAGAGGTGAGGTAGATAGTCCGCATTTCTATGTAACTACCTCCTGTACTATACAGAGCTAGTCTATGTGGCTATAAAATATGGCAGATGTAATGCTATGCCACCTTCGAAGCTAGGTCATAAAAGACTTTGTGGTGTCTGTCTCTCTTTCTGTCATAGACTCAGGAGGAAGCCAGCTGCAGTGTTGTTAGGATCCATTGCCCTGAGAGAAGGTCTTTCTGTGGAAGAACTAAGGCCTCTTGCCAAAGGCCAGGTGACCAAGCCCTCTTAGAACCAAATCCTCCAGCTCTACTAGGAGACCAAAGTTCAAGAGAACAACTTGGCTGCAACGTTAGGAGAGACCCAGGGCAAGAACAATCCAGCTAAGCCCATTCTGAAATCCTGGCCACAAAAATTGAAATAATAAATGTGTGTTGCTTTAAACTATTATGTTGGGGGGGAGCAATTTGCCATGCAGCATTAAATAACTAACACAACAGGCTTCCTGCCTTCTTCCATACAGTTCTTCTAGAAAAATCAACAATAACCTTAGAAGATTTAAGACACTGACTCATTTGTGCTTACTGATGGATGGGCTATTGGCAACTGGTTAACAAGTACACAGTGAGTTCCTGCCATGACGCAAGCACTGTTGTAGGTGCAGGAGATACAAGCACCTAGAGACTGCGCCCCTGGTCTTCTCACAGGGGAAGGAAGGCAATGAGCACACACATTTTGCATCATTACAAACAGGAAGCAAACTCTTAGAAGGAGAGGGCCAGGGGGATGCTAATCCCAGGATGGGCAAGAAGGTGCTTTCAGAGAGGTAATGTTAAAGTCCCAACCCAAATGCTGGGGAGGAAACAAGCATTGCTAACAAATGCAAAGGCCGGAGGGAAAGTAAAAGGGACTTGGCAGTTCCAAGGATGGAAAGAGGCCAAGAATGAAACAGCAGGGATGCAGAGGGAGAGGCTTCATGAGGTCATGCACCCCCCACTTCCTCACTGCTTGCAGCTGGCTGGGTCAGTGGGCTGAGCCCACCTATTTGACCAGATTGTGCTATCTCATCCTCTCCATCCCCTGCCTTTCTATTTGGGGGTGTTCAGATATGGTGTGGAAAATGGTGAGCCTCTATGCTTTTCCAGAATGTTTCATTGTGGAGAAATTGGGTCCAGTGACAATTCATAATAAAATGATAAGTAGGTTTCCATTTTTTTGTTGTTGTTGTTGTTCCCTTAGGGACAAACGGCATGAAGGAGAACCAAAGAGCATGATCTTATTCCTACCTCAAACGGGCCATGAAAAATCTCCAGGAACACTATGGGGTTGGCATTACATGTTCCTACATGAGAATTAAATATATAACAGCTTTTTTCATGTGGGCAAACATAAATTTTGCATGGACAGTCCTTGTATTGTGGAAATCTATTGATGAGACATGTCATAGCCACCCAAAGTCATAGCTGAACAGATGAGAGAAGGTGAAAGGTAAGGAGCGAATATTCAAGATTCATTCATCAATCCATTTGATTTTAAGATGGAATCAAAATCCCCTCCAGTGTGGGGAATGACAAAAATATCAGAAACAAGGTGTTCCAAATTGAATAACTTCATGAAACTTGCAAGATGCAAAGTGGCAAGAAATCGCAGGAAGCGAAGAATACAGAAGTAGCTCTGTGAACCACGTGACAGAGCCTCCCAAGAGCTTCAGTGATGGGACCAGAGAATCATTCTTTGGCATGAAGCAGATATGACAAAAATAGCACTAAACTCTTGCAGAGGCTGGGGTTGGGCGACAGAGCTGCAGGATAAAATGAGAGGTGAAGAGTGTTCTGTGATCTCTGTCTCCTGAAAACCTTACAGATTAGAAATAGAATAAGAATTACTTAAGGGAGAATTACTGGAAAATAGAGGGCTCTCAGAGGACTTCTAAGCCAAATGAAAATGGATGGAATTTTTAAAGTTCAACAATTTGAAAAAAGAAAACCCTGAAAATGAATCAGACTGGTTTAATAAGAATTCACAGTTTAAATAAAATAAAGGACTCACTCAGGAAAGATTTCACATGTTCTTCCTGTTTTCTTTGTAACACTTTGCCTTGAGTGGAAATCTGATCCCACAATGGAACTTTGACTGTATTTGGTACAGACCAAAACCCATATCCCTTTCATCTGGCGATAAGGAAATGGGAGAGGGCAGAAAAGCAAGGAGGGACAAAAGCGGGGAACAGTGTTTGACCTAAACCCCAATTGTGCTTCACAGACATTTTTGCAAGATTGAGTAAATATTAATGAAATCACACCATCTAAAAATCAAGAGTATACAAAACTCCTAATGACTAATATCAGTGAATAATTTTATTTTTCATTTTTTTCTTCATCCTTTCATTCCCTGCCCCAAACCATAACCCAAAGAGTCCCTTCGTCTGCTCATCACAAGGAATGAAGAATCAGCCTCTATCTGGACATGGAAGTCTTGGGGCCCTCAGCTAGCACCCAGAGCGGGCCTCAGACCTCGGGGGAGGACAGCTCTTTTCATGCAGACTGAGGCTATCTTTAAAGCTCCCTGTGGCAGACAAATTTAAGAATGAACCCAAAGACCTTTGTTTTTGTATTACTCCACTCCTTCCCTTTGAGCACAGGTAAAACCTGTGATGGACAATGAGCTGTCATCCATGATTGCTGCATTGAATAACAAGGGAAGACGTTCCAGTGGGCATTACTGAAGCTCATGAACCATTTAAAAGCAGAGTTAACCATAGTCCCTGGCTCAGACCAGAAGGAGTTTGGGACCTTCATTCTACAACCCAAAGGAATCAAGCATGACTCGATTCACTTTGAGTGAACTTGGAAGTGATTTCTTCAACATAAAAGTCTACTCTGGCCAGAAGCTTGATTTCAGAAGCAAAGACTCTACAACAGTGAAACCTACCTTGGTGCCTAACCTACTGAACTGTGGGATATTGAATCAATTTGTTTTAACTTGTTAAATGTGTATTTATTTGTTAGATAGCAATAGTAAAAAAATGCTCCCCTTTTTCTGAAATTAGCTCCCATGAATTATTCCTGGAAGAATGTATTAGTTTCCTATCACTGCTATAACAAACTACCACAACTTCATGGCTTACATGATGCAAAGCTATTATTTTAAAGTTAGGGGTTCAAAAGTCTGTAATGCATCTCACAGAACCAAAATCGAGGAGTTGGTAGGCTGTCATTTCTTCTGGGAGCTCTCAAATATGAATTTGTTTGTGATCATATCCAGCTTGTAGAAGCCGTCTGCACTCCTTAGCGCATGGCTTCTTTCCAGCAATCGAATCCCTAGGATCTCTACTTCTGTCCTCACCTCTCCCTCTCTAACACTGGTCCTCTTGCCCCTCTCTGTAACTTACCAAGACTTCCATGATTGCATTTGGTCTACCCCCATAATGCAAGGATCATCTTCCTGTACTAAGATTTGTTGTATTGTCTGCAAAGTTATTTTGCTATGTAAGGTAATATAGTCACAGGTTCTAGGAATTAGGATATGAACACTTTCAAGGGGTATCATTCAACCCACCACAAAGGGTTTCTCTAACTTGAGCCTGTTTTTAATCTTCAAATCTTTTTTTGGCTCTGACAAATGGTAGTCCACTTTATTAAGACTTTCTTCCCCAACCATTCATTCCCTTACTTAATGTAATCTAACAGGTATATTAGATACCTATTTTTCAAGGCCATCAGGCTGTGCAACTTAATAAACTATGTAAATGGCAGCCCCTATGAATCTGCTCATTCCACACGATGATACTAGATGCAATATCACCCTGCTGCTGCATTGCACATACTGAACAAGAGAGGCACTGATCCCTGCCCGCATTTATTGAACCTACAAGGAGGTGTAGGGTGCTGCCTGGACATGTGTATTTTCTAAAACTCCCCAAGTAATTTCGATGTGTACTGAAGTGTGAGAATCATTGACTCCTTCATGTCTGGCATTTCCTTTTCCTGTGAATTAGAATCTTCATGAGCAGATGTGTTAGTCTGTTCAGGCTACAGCAAAGTACAGTCATGGACAACACAATGATGTTTTGATCAGCAACAGCCTGGAGATAGGATAGTGGCTCCATAAGAGATACTGCCTAGTTCTATCACAGCTAGTTTAAGTTTGCGTGATTATACTCCATGGTGTCCACACAATGATAAAATGGCCCAATAACATGACTCTTAGGTTATATTTCCATCACCAAGTGATGCATGACTAGATCATAAACTGGATGGCTTATGAACTGAAATTTATTTCTCACAGGAGTAGAGGCTGGGAAGCCCAAGATCTAAGCACAGGCAGATTTAGTGTCTGGTGAGGGCCAAACTTCTGGTTCATAGATGATGCCTTCTAGCCATACCCTCACATGTGGAAGAGACAAGACAGCCATCTAGAATCTCTGATAAGGGCACTAATCCTTTTGATGAAGGCTCCACTCTCCTAAAACATCTCCCCAAAGGCCTTAACACCTGATACCATCACCACATGTGTCAATCTTTCAACATATGAATTTGGGGATGGAGGTACAAATGTTAAGACCACATTTGCCTTATGAAAATCTTCCTTATGTGATTCTGATGTGCACAAAACCCACTTCAGAAATGATGGTCCACAGGTTGATGTCGAGGGAGGATGGGACACAGGCAGTTGTGTTTGATAGGGCTAGAGGAGGGAAATAGCTGGGTGTGGTAGACACTGGGTCACCGGAAGCCAAAAGGAGGTATGTATTCACCAGGATCTGAGGATAGTAAGAAGGCCTAACAGATGGAAAAACAAACCAACCAGGCAACCCACTCGGGACCCCTTCTGTCTCTCTCTCAGACAGCTTTCTTTCTGCTCAACAGCTACATTCTGCTCAACAAAGAAACAAACAAACAAACAAACCTTCTCCACTAAACAGTGGGTGTGTCGAGAGCAGCCTGAGATAGGGCTAATTTGAGAGGTAAATATATCCATTGGAGACTCTGAGATTTTGAATATCCTTAATAGTTTCAAGGACTATAAGTGAGGCATTCAAGGCCAGATGGAATCTGTCTTCAGAAGGTCGAATACAGGCACGTGAAAGAGCACAGTTTGGAATGGTTGTTTACACCTGTCAAGGCTGTAAAGATCTAAGAAAAGATTTTCAGAAAACTATTTTGACAGAAAGCAAAATAGGGAGATGGAAAGTCTATTCACTACCATTAAGAGTGGAATAACAGAGAAAATTGCCTCTGAGAAGCACCTCAGGGTACGAGTCAGGCGGGGAGGAGGAAAGCAGATTGGTTTTTTAAAAGTCTGAGCTGCAATGCACTCTTCAGGCAAGAGACAGCCATGGGCTCAGAAGCCCTGAGCAGGTGCAGAATCTCTCAGGGTCAACGGCAAGAAGAGACCAGACCCCCCGGGCAGCAGCAGGAGGCCAAACACCAAGGCTCTGGGCAGGACAGGGAGGGTGCTGGTGTTTCCGCTCAGATCTCCTAGTCCAGGAAGAAAAATCTAGGTCTGTGGATGTCTTCTTGACTATAAGGAGGTCGCTGTGTTTTCTGATACCAAAACAACTTCCAACATTAAGAGAATTTTAAAAAAAAATTCACTCAGAATGCCGCTACCTAATATAACACTGTAACTTTTATTTATTTATTATTTATTTATTTATTTATTTATTTTGCGGTACTGGGGATTGAACTCACAACCTCGCGCCTGCCAGGGCAGGCACTTAAGCCACTGAGCCAAACTCCAAGCTCTGGTTTTTTGAGGCAGGGTCGCACTGTGTAGCTCAGGCTGGCCTTGCGCTCGCGTTGTAGCCTAGGCCGGCCTCGAACTCACAACGCTCCTCCTACCTCAGCCTCCCGAGTGCTGGGATTCAAGGCGTGCACCACCACGCCCGGCTTTATTTATTTGTTTATTTTATTATTTTTTTTAGGATGACTATCACGAGAACCAACATTCATGCTTACCAACATCAAACTTTTTTCTTGTTCAGAAATTAATGATCATGTTTCTTTAAAATATCTCACTTTCCACATCTAATGTTTAAAGAACAAATGCATCTATGCAAAAGAATAAATGCGTATGAATGCATGAGGAAAATGTGAAATAGAAGTCAAGTCAACTAATGCAAGGGAATACAATCATATTCTTAAATGATCACAATGATTTTCTTTTCTTTTTGCAAAGTACTAAATCCTTCTTAGGGGAAAATTAAATTTGTCTGGGTGAAAAGAAGTAAAAATAATTCAATTTTACTGCTGAGAGATAATATTAATATTGTGTCTAAGCATATATTTATACTTTCCTAATAATGAGACCAAACTGTACATATTATTTGTCAATTCGTTTTTGTACATACCCACACTTCCCTTTATATACTGGAATCATTTTTTTATGTTATTATATATTATTCTCCTTCATATAGTAGTACTGTTGTCCACAGTTTTGCTGTCTACACCATTACCTGTAGTTGGCCATAGTCTAAAAATATTCAATGGGAAAATCTCAGAAATAAACAAGTCATATGTATTAAATTGTACATTGTTTTAGTAGCAGGATAAAATCTTGTGCCACCTGACTCTCTCCTTGAAATGTGACTCACCCCTTTGTCCGTCGTATTCATGCTTTATATGTACACTACCTGCCTACCCGTCTTGGCGATGACATCAGTTGTCATAGTATCCCAGTATTTGGGTTCAAATAATCATTCATAATGGTGGACTGTGGATGTAGCTCACGGGTCCTAGGTTCAAATTTCAGCAAAGTAATAATTAATAATAATTAACAATGATAATAAGATAAGCCTTAGTAATAGCCCCAAAGTCAAGTAGTGATGCTGGCAATTTGGATATGCCTGCCAAAAAATACCTTACAGCATTTCCTCTAAGAGGAAAGATGGACGTAGTTTGTATAGAAAAAATACAGCATACATAGGGTTTAGTGCTGTCATTTCAGTCAGTCACAGGCGACTGTGAAAGGTATTCTCTGCAGAGAAGGAGGGACGGTTATAATTGTATTTCCCAGGATCTCCTTAGGCAGGAAGTGTATTCCAGAGTGCAGTAGCCCTCAGTCAACTATAGCTAGAGTTCTGATGCAACTATTTATCATCCTAACTGATATTAAAATGATCCTATTTTTGATACTATTAGCGATACTATTTTTGATGCTCTAATGAAGTGCTATACTTAAATTTACTTTCTTTTAATATGCAAGAACAGTTTAAAAATTAAATCTTAGAAGTATAAAAGTTAAGTCAAAAGTTATTCATACTACAAATTTGTCCTACAGAGAGGGTGAGCCAACTTATACTTCTGGTGACAACATGGGAAAGAACCTACTTTCCTATATCCTCCCCAACGCTGGCAAGAGTCATTAAAAAATCGCTGCCAAGTGGAAAAGTAAAAACATTTAACTCATTTTAAAATTGCATTCCTTTGTTTACTCAATAGATTAATCTTTTATATTTCTGTCTACTTATAAACTTTCTGAATGAATTACCTATTCTAATGTCCTATGCCTACTTTTCTGGCAGAGGTGCTGTGCTTGTTGATTGAGATATAAAATTTTATTATTTATTTATAAAACATTTAATGTTCTCTTTATACTTTGAGTATATTATCTTTGGTCTGGTGTAAATATTGTAATATGTTTCTTAAATTGTCATTTGCTTTCTAAATTTGCCTTGAGTAAATTCATTTTTGTTTTACTGTCTTCATTTTGTTTGAAACCTGGAAGTTTTCCATTTTTTTATACAAACCAGTCCATCTATTTCCCTTTCTCTTCCAAGTTTCTCCCTCTGGTATTATGTTTAAAAAGACTCTCTCACTGCCGGGTGTGGTGCCTATAATCCCAACCCTAGGGAGGCCGAGACAGGAGGATTGCCATGAGCTTGAGGTCAACCTGAATTACAAAAGGAGACCCTGTCTCAAAACAATAAAAACCTCTCTATCCAAATATTATTTAAATATTAACTTATGTGTTCTACACTTGTCGTACTTCTTAATGTGGGTGGACTTTATTTTAGGATAGAAAATAAAGAAGGGATCAAATACTTATTCTCAAATATCTTGCCGATTATTTCATCCTTTTTTATTAAATAAATCATGATATTCCTTTATTTGAAAGCTATTTTTCCATGCAGCGACAATGAAATGTTTACCCACTGGATAATAACTCGATCTCAGGAGCAATGCTAAGTTCTTTTCACATATTAACCCTTGTCAATCCCACCCGATGAGTTGCTATTGCCATCTTCATTTCACCAAGGAGGAGACAGGGAAATGCAGAATGCACAGTTAGGGAGTGGAAAGCTGGGAGTCAACCCCTACCGGGCTGGCTCCAGAGCCCAAACTCTTTAGCTGCTGCCCTACGCTGCCTCTCTCATTTTTGATACTTTCGTTGGTATGGTTCTGGGTTTTATGTTCTGTTTATTTGAGTTTTTTAAAATGATATCTTTATTAACTTTGAAACTTTATGATTCATTTTACTATGTGATTGGAGTTTCTGTGAGTTAAAACCAAGCATTAGGGTCCCTTAGCTTGCTCTGTACAGCCAAGATGTGATCAGCAGCCCCTCCCTCTACAGCTACAACTCCGAGGCCTGGAACTATAAGCCCCTTCTCCAGCCTGCTTTAGACACCTAACACTGGAGTCATGAGGATGTTTTGCTGGGTATCAACTCCACTTACCTCCCAGAAGCGCTTTGGGATTCGGTTTGTCCGTGCTGGTCCCATCAGACCCCTGCTGCACTCTGTCTGGATAAAATGCAGAAGCTGCTCTCCCCTGTTTCAATATACAGTTATTTCAGTGCTGATTTGGGAAGTCAATGCATCAGCTCAGAACAGTCTTGAGCTAGAATCTGATGATATTTTTAAGGCTAAAGATATATTTAAGTTCTGCCTCTATTTGTTGATTCAGAACTGTCTCCTGTCGAAGGAGGACCCCTCTCAGCTGCACCTCAATGACCTCTTCTGTACTCTTCACTCCACTCCAGGTCATTCGCTGGTATCAGTGCTCCTTTCCTCTCCACTGGCTCCCTCTGGCCCTCTTGAATCATATCCCACCTTTTATGGAGATGTCAGCTCCCTTCTGACCACAAACCCTCATCCTTACAGCACTTATGCAGATACTGCTAAACTCCCAAAGACCAAATGGAAGAACAAATACCAGTGAAGAGCAATGACATTCTGGCCAAACTCAACAATGGGCCATGTGGTCTTTTCAAGCACCCTATCATGTTACCAAAGCAGGATGTGATTCATTCCCAGTGAGAAGTCCTCCCAGTTACGCACACTAATAAAAGCAAGCTTGGTTCAGTTACAACAAACTGGCAAACAGTTGCATGCAAGGCGTACTTTCCCATGGAATGTGCCCTATACAGAGGTGTGGGCTTCCCTGTCTGTGTTGCTTACAACTATCTTTTTTTAAAAAAAAAAATTTAAGGTAATAAAACAGAATAGTAAAGTGAAACAAAGCAAAACAGTGATAGGGCAGTAGGAAATCCACAATTGTTACTGTATTGCATACTGTTATCCTCTAAATAGTTGCTCAGACTTCCAGTCCCAGGCTTGCACAGTCAATCAAATAACACAAATGTCAGGCTGCTTCCCTATTTCAGTTATTATCATCTCAGCCTGTGATGTATCCAGTTGCTTCCAGGTGAGGAGTGCAGAGGGGCAGAGGCAGATTCCTTGCTGGTTCTCCCTGGCCAGCAGGGCCACCGCTGGTGCATGGTGGGGTGGGGTGGGGCTGCATGGCTTCCTCGTTGCTTCTCCCCAGCCAGCAAGGCCTCTGCCGGCACCCAGGAGGCCGCACGGCTTCCTTTACATCCTAAATTTGCATCAGATTGCAATGCTATGGATGCTTGAAGTGGCCTGGGTAGTGATGGAGAATGTTTGTCTGAGTGCAAAATTTCTGACAACACATTTAGTCAACACACAGGCTGATAATAAAAAAAGAAAACTGGTGGTTAAAACAAGAAAATTATTAAAATTCAGGGATTTCTCTGCACTGCGATTTCTGCCCCAAACAAAGAAACACCCACTAGTACTTAGCCATGCAGAGTGCCTGGAACAGGAGGGACCTCATTAAAAGTTTCTTTAATGTGGAGAAGGAATGTATTTTGTAATTCCAAAGAAGTCATATGAACTATGTAAAGTTAATGGTGAGAGGCCTAACTCAAGCCTGATAACTTCTGAAAAGAAATCAGGTATAATGAACCTCACTGGGAATCCTGGGTGCCTTCCTTCGTTTTTTGCTATGTTGCAGGGAACAAATTAAAGAGAAATCTACAATATACAAGCTCATCTGGAGCTTCTTGTAAGTTTCGTTTGCTAAATTACTTTTTAAAAACCATGTTCTGTCCTGCAAGACCTTCAAAGCTATGTGCTTGTGTGTGAATGTTTGTTTTTATTTGATTTGAAATTATTTTACATAATGCAGGTTAATTGAATGAGGACTTTTCCCCCATTGCCCGCTTGCTCTCCATATTTTTTACCATCAAAACGTGTGTGTCCCCTTGTGCACACATATCCAATACAGCAATGTTGATAGCAAGGTACTTTTATCAAACTATTTTATTGGATTCAGTTGGATTTTTTTCCTTTCTACAGCTCAGTTGGAGAAGCTAGATACAGCCAAGCTCAAATCCACTCTTGTTTTCTTTTATGCCCTGCTATATTATTTAGTAGATAATAGATTGTTTTCCACCAGTATTGTAATTTTTGAATAAGAACTGGTATCCCTGGCAGAATAAATAAATGGAGAGAAAGCCAAAACGTCCTCATGTGAAGTATTACTTTCAATATCACATTTTAATGGAATTTAGAGCTAGGTTTTGAAGTTTCTTCTTATTTTTTTGAAATTGATGATGATCAGGAAGCAAAGTTGTCTAAACAGAGAGTCTTCCAAGTGCTCTAACAGCCCCAAACCCCCAATTTTTGTTGGTACATGTTTTCAGTACACAATCATTATGTTTATCATGAGGATTTGGTACATGTGCCTAACACATCTTAATCTTTTTTTCTCATCCTCTACCCTGCCCACCCCTCCCTGCTCTCCTTGACTCTTTGTCCTTTCCTATTTGCAAGAGCTCTGTTCCACTTCTTTCCTTCATTTCCCTTTGCCCCCTTCCCTTTTCCTTCCTTTCCTCTCCACTCCCTCTATCTCTTGACCCCTTTCCCATTTGAAAAATATACCCCTACTTTATATTATCTATTTTTATTTTGCTCATTTTGTCTAAACCCCAATTTTTAAGTGATTCTTGACAGCAAGTGTCTTTCAAAGTAAGATATGTTCTACTTAAACATTAGTCTGAGCATAAGAGCTTTGATGCAAGATTTCAGATTTGTTTTTCAGTGGGGTGTGCATTTGAGTATTGTTTACCATCAATAGAGTCAAGAACGGGAGTTATTTTTTCCTTTTATTTCTCTGTGAAATTGTACAGGTTTTGATATTTCTCCCAGTCCTCCTATGAGT
>RJWM01031485.1:0-22394 GCA_004363535.1 Dasyprocta punctata | reverse complement strand
ATTAAACGCTTCATTCAAGTAAAGGAGTGAGAAAAGAAAAATTGTTCTTTTTTAGGCACATTCCAGGTAGGATAAAGAGATCAAACATATACATATGTACCACTGCAAGTAGTAATGAGAGCTTTGTGTTACATAATGGTGGCATGAGGAAATACCCATGGACTGAGTCTGTGGGAAAGATTGGCTTTTATTTAACCTACATGCAGGCAGGCTGACATCGGAGTGACAGCAGCAGCCATCTGGAGAAGAGGATATATATATATATATATATATATATATATATATATATATATATGTTTTAGGGTTGAGGGTCACAGTCTCAAATAATCCAGATGATACGCTTGAAGTCAAAACTGCAAGGACAGCCAGTGCAGGGGTGTGGACGGAGCGAGTTGGTGTGAGGAAGACGGAAGGTCTGGTCCTAAATTCCTTCATGGCCTCTAATCCTTGTTTGCTGCCTGTTGTCAGTAATGAGCAACCCACGACTCTCTCAGGTCACTCCTTGATCAGGCCTGACACTCTGAAGACAAATAAATGAGTGAAGCATTCAGAGACAATCTGGAAAGGCACTGCAGGAAAAAGGCAGCGACTGGTATGACTTGTGTTACTGTCTAGATCTAAAATGTCTTCCAAAAGTCTCACATATTCAGAGGTGGGGCTTTGGGAAGGTGATTGGCTCATGGGGTGCTGTAGCTGAATGTGCTGTCAGGTGGGGGGCTGATCCAAAGTGGTGAGCCAGTAGGGGCATACTTGGAAAAGTGCCTTCTCTTCCAGGCCCTTCCCTTCTCTCTCTGCTTCCTGGCTGCCATATGGTGAGCAGTTTTTCTGAACCTTGCTCTCCCACCTTGGTATGTCTGCCCTGGAGCCAGCCAAGTGTGGACTAAACCCCCTGGAAACTGTCAGCCACAATAAGCCTGTGATCCTTTAGATTGTGGGTATTGGGTGTTTTGTCCCTCAGACAGAACAGCTGACCAATACTGCATGGAGGGAATGTCCTGCTTTGGCCTCCCTCCTTCTCCAAAGCTGGGAAGAGGGAGGCTTCCCTCCAGAAATCTCCAAAGTCCTTAGGTGTCTGGAGCTACAGGAGTCACTGTCCTTCTCTTGGAATCAAGGTTGCGTAAGCTAACTTAGTCTTTCACACACACACTTGTCAACTCACCACAAGTCCACAGCTGCAAGTGAAATGTCTATCTGAACAAGGTAGACAATACAAATCAGTGACTTGGCACACTATGAGGTTTTAAAGGACTGGAACCGGAAAGGTACTGTATCTTGTCTATTTTAACTAAACAAATTCAACTATATTTATTCAGAAATCTCTCCTTTTAGAGAAAGCAGTTTTTGATCCTTTCTATAAGAACTCAAAGTGATTTAACTGAAATGTGTTAAATTGCCAAAAATGAGAGATATTTTAGAAAGTAGACACAAAGTATGCATAACAAACTAAGCAGTATTTTGTTGTTTTTGTTGTTAATGCAGAGAATTTAAGAAATTAATAGTGTGTGGATACAGGGAATTAATGTCCACTCAGAAATCCCTGTAATGGGCAGCATTTGCTTTTGTTTCCTTCACTTGGGGAAATAATCTCCTTAATTTCAGCAGTCTAGGCAGAACTTCAATCAAGTCTACTCCCCTTGAGTAGCCTAACATCCACCTGCAACCCCTGCTCCAGACAAGCATAGGCTTCAAGGCTAGGATAATAGCATTCTTCTACCTCTTAAGTATTTTCCCTCCACCCCCTCCCTCTCCCCCTCATTCTGCTCCTTGTCCCCATCCTTGACCTCATCTTCAACCTCATGTTTGTCCTCCTCCTAATTCTCCTCCTCCTTATTCTCTTTTTGCCTTAGTGCTGGACACAGAATGCAAAGCCCATGTACACTAAGCAGTCACTCTATTACTGAGTGTCCCCAGCCTTCCCATCTCTTATTGTAGCAAAAAGTATGCAACAAGAGTTTTTATTTTAACTATTTAAAAACGTTGTAGCTTATATATAGATGTCCTCCCAAGTCTCATGTGCTCAGTGGTGGAGTTTTGAGAGTATGCCTGGATCATAAGTTTATGATACTGGATCATGGGTGTGTGATAATGGATTAATCCATTGAGTTCAGCATAGTTCTGGGTGTGGATGATGGAATCACTGAAGAGCAAAGATCCACCTTGGGTGTGGGTGGCATCAACCAATAGGCTTGTTGTCAAAATGGAATTAAAAGGGGAAGAAGGAAGATTCCCTTCTACCTGGCTGCCTTGCCATAGACTGTTGGTCCTCTGTGATGCCTCTCTGCCACGCCTTCCTATCTTGGAAACAGCCAACTAAGGAATGAAACCTTTACAAATTGTGAGCCCAAATAAACTTGTCCTCTTTTATTTGTGGATGTCAGGTATTTTGTCCCAGTAAAGAAAAAGTAACTAAGACAGTACATGTACAATTTAATGTTACTGAATGCATTTGTAATGTTATGCAACTATAATCCCTGTATCCAAATATATTCAGCATCCTTATCATTATCTGTACTCATTAAACAATAAGTCTGCATTTCTTACTCTTTTATAGTTTAGTAACCTCTCTTCTACTTTCTGTGTCTATGAATTTGACTACTCTGTGATAATTTTTAGTGGAAGTTGTTTCTGATGCTCTTAATACAGGAATCCTAGATGATGCACTATCTCACTATTGCATCTTTCAAATAAACAGAGCTCTTTTAAGAACTAAGATAAAGAAATAACAAAAATTTGATCTGAAATAGAACTTCATTATCATCAGATTCAATTTTCTTTATTAGTAGTTCTCTGTTTTAGACTGCATCAAAATTTTCCTGTTAATTTCTTAAAGTACCTTTTTAAACTGCACCACTAGAGATTTTGATTATTACTTTGAAAAAAAATCCAATTGATTTTTATACATAGGAACAATTCACTACACCTTGAGAAGCACCAAATTCTTTTCAGAAATGGCCTCTATATTTGCCAAATAATGATCTAGTTTATAACGGAACACCTCTAGGATTATTATACTCTGCCACAATGTGACTGTATTTCTCTAGAAACAACTACTCTTAAAAATAGCTATTCTTTAAAAATAGTTTCATATTCATAAGTTGAATTAGTCATAAAATTATATCATCATAGAATTACATTTTATTTCCCATTACTTAAACAATTTAAAACAATCAATTGAGCAAAATAAGATGTATAATTTTACAAAAAAGTTTTCTTCTGAAATACACAATTTCCTTTGTTGTAAAAATTTTAATTCCTCATGAGTCTTTTTATGCATACTTCCAATAATATCATACTAATGATAAAAATTAGAAGTGACTTGGGGTTTTAGAGCAGAATTCCAGAACCCAAAGTAACAATCCTCTTGTTCCCATCAGAGGTTTATTTTGCTTAGTTTTTGACAACTTTCCTGTCTTGAGAAATGAAATCATACACAACCCCACAGAGGTGCTAGCTTTAACAGCTAATGATTTGGATACCTGTAACATCAGGAAAAAGGAAGAGCCATTATCCTGAGATCCGTGTCAGACTGTTGTGCTTTTCTTAACTCCCCTTTGTCCCTGATTTTCATTCCACCATCTGTTTCTCCATAGTGATTGCTATTTATACTCTTAAAAGTAAAGGAACACATGCTACTCAACTAAGACATTTTATTTTAATAAGAGCACAGCTATTGTATGATTTATAGGTGAGATTGACAAAAGTCGTTAGCATTTTCAGTGATGACAAGAACCTTCAACTTTCGTGATGAAATTATTATGCCATAATGGAATCATCGGTGGCAGCTAGTGTTTGAAATGGGCTCCTTGATAGAGTTATAGCAGTCTTCCATGCATTGTACAAAGTCCTTTGGGTGCACAAATTTGTCTGTGCTGATTAATAACCTTATAAGACAGAACAATTTAGTGCAATGAATATAAACTAGAACATGGCAAACTTAACTTCAAACTGAATTACATCTCTTCTATTACACCTGATTTCATAGATTCTGAGTATCTCTATTTGCAAATGGCAAACTCTAAGAGCCATAAAAGGAGTTGATTTTGTTGAACTTCATTTGATTCAACAGGTATTTATTAAGCAATGCACTGGAAAGTGTATGGGACATTACGGATAAAATTATGTCTGAAACATCACCTACTACATTTTCTCAGTTTTAAATGGAGCAGGGTAAACAGCTTAAGAGCAGCAAAACATACAGTGGTCAATTGCCACACATGCACACACTGTACATTAGGATAAGAATTTGATCTGTGTGCCACAGAATAAGTAAGAAATCAGGTTAATTTTCCTGCTTTCCTCTTACTCTGTTGAGCATGACAATGAAATGGAAATTTAATGAAATTTCTCAATTTCTGACATATTCATTTTCCTAAGATATTATTCCCAGTCTGTAGACATATGTGTGTGTTCGTGTATGTGTGTTTACTTTAGTCACTGTTTTCCTCATCTGTTATGCTGCATAATTTAACGCAGTCTAGAAATTGATTCATATTTAGAGGTTTGCAATATTAGATTTATGACTAAAATGAAACAAAATTAGAAAAGTGTCATTCGGAAAGACTGGTAATAAAATAGAAGATACGGACTATAAATCATCACGTCTCCCACACGACTTTCCAAGGACAAGGGAGAATACAAGCTTAGCCAAAAGCAGAACTCTGATTTTCCAATTCCGAGTCCAGTGTCAGAAATGTCAGTCAAAGTCATGTTGTCAGAAATTCTGTCCATCCCAAGAGCAAACCCCTCCAAAAGGAGTTGTTACTTTATCTACAAATACGAAAAAAAGATGGACAGCTTATCTTCAGCCTAATTGCCAGACGGGGCTGACTGTTTCTGACAGGCTGTTTGTATGATAAGACTATCACCACTCCAGAGAGGGGACAGGTGGAAGTTTTGTGCCAGCAGAGGTGCACTGAGGTCTTCGTAAACAGTAACGAGCTAAACAGAAGGACCTCAGGCTCTCCCTACAGCACTATCTTGGATAAAATGCTAGCTAAGAGCTGATTGATACTGAAGGGAGAGCATTTTAGCACTTCCTGTCTACCTGAGACCTTTGAGTGCTATCTTTTCTAAATCAATGAACTCTCTTAATAACATTGTCTGCTTGAGGATCATATCAGGCTGAAGGAAGTCCCAGGGTCCCTGGCTGTCAAAATAGTCAAGTCTTGCTAAAGGGGCAAACACTGAAATAAGGCCTTTAGAAATAAAGTTATCTCCCACAGTCAGTTCCCATGTAGGCCTTCCCATCTCTTTTATGTATTCATTGATTGGGGAAATCAATCAAGGGAGACGAGTAGATCAAGAGATTCTTGAGCCATTTTGAATATATACAAGAGGCATTTGGAGGCAAAAAGGAAACAGCAATAGCATACAGAAAGGCCAAGAAAAACTAAAAAGGAGCAGTTGAATCTGTTCCATTTGGTCGTTTGTGAGTTGCAGGCTGTGATATAAATGAAGTAACTCTGTGAGCTATTCTAGCAATTTATCACCCCCAAAGTGAAAGTTGTGGGAATTCGTGATTTATGGCTGGACAGTTGAAATATGAGAGGCCTGGGACCTGCAATGGCATGTGAAATGGGGGCAGTCTTGTGGGATGGAGCCTTTCACCTATGGAGTCAGAATTAAAGGGAATCCTTGGGCACACGGTTGCTGCCCAGAGAGCTATAGAACTGGTTGTATAAACCCACACCTTTAGAAGGAAATTGTAGTGAGAAAAACAGGTCAGCCTTCCAATGATGAATGCTGACTTCAATTTCAAACAACTGCAGATTTTCTAGTTCTGCAATTCTTTCTCCATACTCAAGCTGATGTTCTTCTGTATAGAAAGACTTTTTTCCTTTAGTGTCTCTCTCTCTCTCTCCCTTCTTTCTTTCTCCCTCCCTCTCTCTCTCTCCCACCACTCCCAGCTATAGATTTATAGATTTCTTTAAATATCAATTAACTACAATTAATTATGTAGCCTTTTTGTACTTAAACTTACAAAGGTGGCTAATGGGAACCCTTTCCCTATGTTCTTTACACGTGGTACAGTGGCCTTTGTGTTCTTTCTTGCTTTCTTCAAAAGATATCCTAGGCTTACACTGTACTTTCCCTGACTCAAACCTGGAATTAACCATTTCTCTAAGGACTTTTTTTTTTCAATTGGTTAATAGTATTTGGAAATCAACAATGAGGTGATGCCATGTTCATTATTATGTAGTGAGATTTTTCTGAACCTTGACACTACTTAGATAAAATCAAGAGTTTATATCAGCCACCAGGATTCTTCTGATTGTTAATAAAAGTCAAATAACCCAAAAGGTTTAAGGCACAAATATATGAGGGATATTTACTATCCCTATGAGGCTTTAAGAATGGCTAGGTTCAGTATCTTAAATAATGCTTCAGGTTTAATTTGATGTCTTCTCTCTAACTTTTCTCTGTATTATATTCATTTTAGGCACATTCACCCCACTCCCAATAAGGAATACCAAATTTCCAAAGAAGTAGCTCCAGAACTATAATATAAGATGGAAAATAAAATACCTAGAGAATCCTGAAGTTCTATAACTTGGATGGAGATTTAGCAATGACCATGAGAATTTTCCCTAAAGACTCACTTCTTCTAAATAAGACTTGGTGAAGAAAAGGTTCCACCTGATTTTAGTGTTTCCCAGTATGGCTTCAATGCATTCCTTTAGCAATTATTCAACATTTTTATATTAGTTGCCCTGCAATAGTTCTCCTTCTCCTAAGCTTTGGCCCAGTGTCCCTTATCTATAAACCTTGAGCGAGTCTCTTAGAAGCTGTTAGGTATATCATTACTTTTTGCTGACATCGCTTGCAGAAAAGTTTTAATCTCCTTTTGGTTTAGTTACTGTTTCCCTTATAATCTGCAACACTGCTCCATTCATTGACCACTCAACGATGTTCAGTAGATTTCTTAATTCTCCGAGATGTCACAACATAAAAGCTGCTTCCCATTTAAAGCTATGGAGAGTGACCCTTTCTCACAAAACTCTATTTTCCAAGCTAAATTTACAATATAATATTAGATCTAAAAGACACCTTTGGAATCATCAATTTCATTCTCCAATGCACATCAAATTGCTTTGAGGAAATGAAAATCCAGAATCAGATATACAGAAAAGTGAGGCATATAGAACTCCAAACAGTCATAACCAAAATAAATCTAAATCCAGACATATAATAATCAAGATCCCTGAAATTCAGCATAAAAAAAGAATACTAAAAGTTGCTAGAGAAAGGACACAACTCACTTATTAAGGAAAACCCATTACAATCACAGCCAATTTCTCAACACAAACCTTCAAGCCAAGACAAGCTTGGAGTGAAGTTTGTCAAGCCAGGAAAGAAAACAACTTTCAGTCCAGATTGATGTACCCTGCAAAACTTTCTTTGAAAATTAGTGGAGAAATAAACTACTTCCAATATAAAGAGCAACTGAAGAAATTCGTGTCCACAAAAACAATCCTAGAAAGAATACTGAAAGACATGTTAGAGAGAGACAAAAATGACTATAATTCCAGGAGCAACAACAGAAACAAACCACCAGGCAGGGCAATCAGTTAAATAAGGGGTAAAAGCAGGGAACCAACAACAGGAAAATAGCATGACAAAGTTAAACCAGTACATATCAGTTTAACCAACAACATAAATGGCCTTAGTTCACCAATTAAAAAAATAGATTGACAGAATGTATGAAGAAATAGGATCCAACAATATGCTGTATAAAAGAAACACATCTGACTTGGAAGGAAATTCAGACTGAAAGTCAAAGGAAGAAAAGCAATCTGCCTTGCAATAGGAACCCAGAAAAAAGCAGAGGTAGCTATTCTGTTTGCAGACAATGTGAACTTCAAACCAAAAATGATCAAAAGAGATAAAGAAAGTCACCACATACTTGTTAGGAGAAAAATTCAAGAGGAGGCAATAACAATCATAAGTATATGTACGCACCAAATACGGGAGCACACAACTATATAAGACAAATACTAATAGACATGAAAAACCAAATACACAATAACACAATTGTAATAGGGGACCTTAATATGCCATTGTCACAAAGAGATAGGTCAACTAGACAAAAAGTTAACAAAGGAATAACAATACTGAATCAGATCTGTGAACAAATGGACTTGCTAGATGTCTACAGAGTGTTCCACCTAACAACATCAGAATACACATTCTCTAAAATAGACCATTTATTAACCCATAGAACATGCTAAAGTAAATGCAAAGGGATTGAAATTATCCCACACGTATTATCTGACCACAGGGCTCTGAAATTGGAAATTAATGGCAAAAGAAACTGCAAAATCTACATAAACACTTGGAAATTAAATAACAACCTCCTGAACAACCAATAGGTTGCAGATGAAATCAAAGAAGAAATTAAGAATATTTACAATTCAATGAAAATGCAGATACAATATGCCAAAACCTGTGAGATGAAATGAAAGTGGTCTTAAGAAGGAAATATATAGCAATGAAATCTCACATCAGGAAAACAGAATAACCTAATGCTGCACGTCAAGCTTCTAGAAAAAGAAGAGCAAGTCAAGACCAAAGCTCATAGCAGACAGGAAATAATAAGGATCAGAACAAAAATTAATGCAACTAAGACTAAGAAAATAATACACAGAATTAATTAATCTAAGAGTTGGTTCTTTGAAAGAATATGCAAAATTGATAAATCCCTAGCCAATCTTATCAAGAAAAAGAAAGAAAAATTTCCCCTGAAATTGATGCAATAAGGAATGAAAAGGGTAAAATTGGTACAGATCCTGTGGAAATTCAGAAGATCAGGAATACCTACTTTGAAAACCTTTACTCATGTAGGCTGGAAAACACAGAGAAAATGGACAGAGTGCTAGAAACATATGAATTACCAAATCTTAATCAAGAAGTTACACAAATTTTTAATAACTCAGTATCAGTTATTGAAATTGAAAAGTAATTAAAAACTTAGCAACAAAGTAAAGGCCAGGTCCTGATGGATTCACAGCAGAATTCTACAAGAACTTTAAAGAAGATTTAATGCCAATATTCCTCAAACTCTTTAATGAATTTGAAGAGGAAGCAGTGCTCCCTAACTCATTCTTGGAGTCAAGTATTAGTCTGATACCAAAACCAGGGAAACACCCAACCAAAAAGAAGAACTATAGGCCAATCACCCTGATGAACATTGATGCAAAAATTCTGAATAAAATACTAGCAAATAGAATGCAGCAAATCATCGAGACGATTACACATCATGATCAAGTGAGATTTATCCCAGAAATGCAGGGATGGTTCCACACATGCAAATCAATAAATATAATACATCACAGCAACAGAGCAAAAGACAAAAATCACATGATCATCTCAATAGATGCAGAAAAAGTTTTTTATAAAGTCCAACACTTGCTCATGACAAATACTCTACAGAAAATGAGAATAGATGGTCTCTACCTCAATCTAATAAAAGCCATGTATGACAAATCAACAGCCAACATCACACTAAATAGACAAAAACTGAAGTTTGCATTCCAAAATCAGGAACAAGGCAAGGATATCTACTATCACTACTCCTATTCAATACACCTCTGGAAACTTTAGCTAGAGAAATTAGAGAAGAGAGAGAAATCAAAGGAATAAGGATAGGAAAGGAAGAAGCTAAATTACCACTATTTGCAGATGACATGATACTCTACATAGAAGACCCCCAAAACTCCATCAAAAGAATAGTACATTTAATAAGCAAATTCAGCAGTGTAGTTGAATACAAAGTCAGCACTCAAAAATCAATAGCATTCCTGTACACAAACAACAAACTCTCTGAGACAGAAGTTATGGAAATAACACCTTTCACAATAGCATCCAAATAAATGAAATACTTAGGAATCAACCTAGCAAAGGATGTAAAAGACCTATACATTGAAAACTATACTACTCTAAAAAAGGAGATTGAAGAGGATGTCAAAAAATGGAAAGATATCCCTTGCTCTTGAATGGGAAGAACCAACATAGTAAAAATGACCATATTCTCAAAACTGTTATTTAGATTTAATGCAGTCCCAATCAAATTATCATTAGCATACCTCAGAGATCTAGAGAAAACATTCCTAAAATTCATTCCAAATTGTAAGAGACCTAGAATAGCAAAGGCAATCCTGGGAAACAAAGGCAACACAGGAGGCATCACAATCCCTGACTTAAAATTATACTGCAAAGCTACTGAGATAAAATCAGCATGGTAGTGACAAAAAGACAGACCTGAGGATCGATGGAATAGATTAGAAGATGCAGACACATCTCCAAAGACAATCAGCCACCTTGTCTTTGACAAAGGGTCTCATGTTCACTGAAAGAAAGCCTCTTTAATAAATGGTGCTGGAAAGATTGACTTTTCACATGCCGAAGACTGAAACTAGACCCATGTCTATCACCATGCACTAAATTAAAGTCAAAATAGATCAAAGATCTAGACATTAAAATAGAAATGCTAAATATACTGGAAGACAAGGCAGGTAGCAATCTTGAAGATATAGGGGTAGGAACAGAGTTCATGAACAAAATGCAAACCACACAGGAAGTACTTCAAAAAAATCAACAACTGGGTTCTCATCTTATTAAAAGGTTTTTGCACTTCAAAAGAAATCACCAACAGAGTGAAAAGAAAACCCACGGAATGGGAAAGAATTTCAGCCAGTTGTCCCTCAGACCAAAAATTTATATCTAGAACATATAAAGAATTGAAAAACATCAACCCCCCCCCCCGAATTCAAAGACTCAATTCAAAAATGGGCATCTGAGATGAATACGCACTTCTCAGATAAAGAATTACAAATGGAAAATAAATACTTGGAGAAATGTTCAGCATCACTGGTCATTCAAGAAAGGTAAATTGAAACAACATTGAGATTCCATTTCACTCCAGAAAGAATGGCTGCCATCAAGAAATCAATGGATAACAAATGGTGGAGGGCCTGTGGGGAAAAAGGAATGCTTTTCCACTTTTGGTGATAGTGTAGACTGTTGTAACCACTGTGGAAATCAGTATGGAGACTCCTTTATAAACTAGGATTGGCAGTCCCATTCAATCCAGCAATTCCCCTTCTGAGTATTTTCCCAGAAAAATTGAAAATGTCATGCTACAGCAATATATGTTCTCCCATGATTATAGCAACAAAATTTACAATAGCTAAATCTTGGAAACAACCCAAATGACCATCAACCACAGAATGGATAAAAAGATGTGGCATTTTTGTACAGTTGAATATTATTCAGTTATAAAGAAAGATATTCTTGAGGATTTTATAGTAAATGGAGGCAACTTGAGACCACACTCATAACTGAAATAAATCAAACTCACATTTGTAAATATCATATTGTCTCTCTAGTGTAGAAAAAAACCTGAAAGAGTAATAAGATCCAAAATGTACAATAAATATTATAATAATGAAATGGAAAGAAAGTGCTCAAAAGGAAAGAACAACTGTGATAAGGGAAGGGAGAAAATGAAGAAGGGAAAAGACTATTTGTATATAGATATGCATATATATGTGTGTGTGTGTATGCACACATATACAAGATAGATAATGATACTACTAATCTGTTAGTTCATCCAAAAGAACAGTTTGTGCTTTCATTGTTTGATTGTTTAATACTTTTTTTCATGCCTAACTCTTGTAACCTGAGCAACTACTTCTAAGATAACAGCATGCAATATATTAACTAGCATTAATTTGCTACTTTTTTTTGAAATTCTGTATCATTTCTATCCCTCTTCTGTTTTGCTTTTTAAACAAAAGAAAAGGGAATTGGAAACTCAGGAAAGAAAAAAGTAAAGCCTAAAATCAAACAGTAAATCACTAGAAACTACAGTTCCTAACTCAGGACTCTAATTTATGTCCTAGAAGTGACACCAAGCAGTCCTGTAATCCCAGTGTCTGTAACTGGTGTCTTCCTCAAAGTTCACAGGAAAGTGGAGGAAGACTGCCCAAGGATGTGAAAAGAACCTACAATTAGAACTGGAGGATTTATGTGACATACTTACTTTATGAGTTTATCTGTGTAACTTACTATCTCTGGCAGGAAATTGGTGATATCTGGCTCTTCTCTCTAGGACTATGCCCAATTGAGGGGTCCCATAACTATAGAGTGACATAGTTTTCTCTGTCAGTACCATCAACTCTATAATCAATAGCAGTGAAACTATCCCTGTTTTAAAGCCAAGAATTCCTTGATTCAATTACACTCTTAATTTTCCTGTACTCATTTGCCTCATCTCTAAGTTGGGGACAATTATAGCAGTGCTCCCATGAGTGAGAATTAAATGAGATGATGCAAATAAGATGCTTAGAGCAGTGCCTGGCACACAGTAAGCAGTGAGTTGCTACTTATTATGATTGTTTCACTTTTTGTTATTGTTGCTGAGGTAGCTGCATAGTGCACCAGCACACCAAGTACCGGCTTAGTAGATACCAATTACATTGTTATTGCAGGACTGTCATGTAGACCAATTGTCTGTATACGGCCATGCAGAACACAAAGCAAGACACATTATAAACACTGCCATCAGCACCAGCATGTCATCTTCCTCCTCCTACTCAGAGAATCCAGAACAAGAAGACAAGTAGCCAGACTTTCTGATAAGCGGTGCAACTGGTTCCAGGAAAAGTCAGCACCTCTGAGAACCCACTATGCTGGGTCTGGGAGGATCCAACAAGAAGACAACTAGCCAGCCTTCCTGGTAAGTGGTGCAATGGGTTCCAGGAAGAGAAAAGTCAGCACCTCCCATGAACCAACTTGTACGTATGCTGAGAATTAACACCACCCCCACCCACTCCCTGTAAGCAACCCGCTGGTTTGGAGGACCAGCTAAGTTGATAGCAAATAAGGTACATAAAGCAACTAAATATTTGTAATGTTTGGTTGATTTCTCAGGCTTGGGGCCAGCAGTCTGAGCATCTCTTGGGAGGATGACAGTATGCAATATAGCAAATATGGTGGATTTTCTTCTATCTTGTCTTTGAAATCCAGTATTGTCCTCACTGTTTTGCTTTATTCTGATTGTTTTCCTTTATTCAATATTCTGTTTTGATTGGTTTTATTCTGTTTTGTTTTTAGTTTGATTTTGCTATACCAGATGGAATGGACAACTATTGGGAAGATAACAATATATACTATGGTAGCTAAAGTTTTCCTAGTATCCTACTTTGAAATTCCATACCAATTTTAATGCTTCGTTTTGATTGGCTTTGTTCTGTTTTGTTTTGTTGGTTTTTACTATCTTTAAAATAAAAAAAAATCCAGCATCAGCAAGAAAGGATGCTCACCAAAAGCCTGTCTCCCCAGTACACCTGTTATACTGGCTTCCTGTGGGGGAGATCTATGCCATGAGGGAACAAACATCATGCTGAAGCCCTCATTTCAGCAACTAAAGACCATAAACATCCAGATTTGTAGCATTTTCCACTTTCTGTGGTATAAATATTCCTATCATGGCTAATTTCAAGTTACCAGTATGAGTCAAATGGCTCAAAAATTTCCTCAAAATTTTAAAACAGCTCTAGTGAGCTGTTATGAGCTCTATCATACTAAAACTGAAGTGGAAAATTTCTATTCTCTAGAGCATATGTGAAGGTACAGAGACCAAACTGTATCCTACCTCCAGTCTCCTAGAACTCCATAAGCTTAATGAAGGAGTCTTCTTCTATATCTTCTTTCCCATAACTGCTTTTGCACTATAGGCCTCCAAGATATAAGACATGTATTCACTCAGTAAAAGTTTTTTGAGAATATTCTGCATGCCAGATATTGAGAGAAATACTATAGAATTGGGAATGGTGTATTTCCTCAAGGAAAAGCATGTAGGCAAACGCTTTATTAGGATTAGAGGGATGTGCAATATTTATTAGAGAACGAAATATCTGAGTGTTCTTGGGGATCTAGAGATGGCAAAATGCATGGCAAATTTTGTAGTTATGAAACTAACTTTTCCTAACCTTTACTAACGCTCTTGCTGAACTCACTGTGAAATTTGGCAAGTAATAATTTCTCTGTGTCTCACTTCCTTGACCTAAATATGGGGGTAAAAGGCAGAAAGAAGAGAAATCCTAGCCTCTTTCCTTTGGAATGTGAGAGGAAAGGACTCATAAACTGTCTAAGGTTACACACATGAAACAGGATGTTAAAGCAGAGACCACCAGATCTGTCCACAATTACTTCTGGACACAGACAGGCAGGAGCAAAAATAATTATTAGCTCTTGGTTGGGTCACTTAGCTTTGGTTAGCTTCATTTAGAGCAGCTTTGTTAGTTTCACCTAATTCCTCGGCTTTTTTTATAGCACTGAAGCCAAAACACAAGGTGCTAAAGAAGTACAAGAGATTTTTCCTTCCCAAATGGAAATAACTTTATTGCCTGATCTGTTTATAAAGCATAGAATTCATTAAAAAATTAGACCACTCAGAAGAGGAAAATATAAAGGGTAAATTACTTGTGGTCTTTGATATTCAATGATAACATTAAAATTAATTTTTTTGTATGTAACCTTCAAGAATTTAGCCATGAAAGTACTATAATGCACATGCCATAGTGTGGATTATAAAAAAATACAGCCATGCTTAGCATATTTGTATAAATATCTAAGTGTTCTAAAACAATATGTAATCAAGTTATATCATGTCATAGAGACTTCATACCATCACTTACTAAGAAGTGGACAATGAGGTATAACTCATTAAAAAGGAAGATATTAAAAGACCCATTATTTATTCTGACAAATTCAAGAGCATATTGAGATAAAATAACACCATGAAAAATATGAGGGCTTTAAAGCACGAGACCCATCGCCCCAGGACGTGAACTAAAATACTAATACTTCATCTGTACCAGAGGACCCTGAGATCTCTGAGTTTTCCCACAATTACACTATAGGAGCAGTGGTGAAGAGAATATTCACTGTAGAGTTGGGCACATTATTTCTTTTTCTCCACTAGGGCAATGTCCATGAAGGATTTCAGAAATAAGTGAATGTACCTGTTGACTATTCTTCAAGAAACACTCAATCAACAGTGGAATTGTGTTTTTCCCAAGGCTTTATAAAAGTCTGGTTTCACATAACATAAGAGTTTAAAAGTATAACTGAGTTAGTTAAGAGGTGCCCCAGAAAGTATCACTGATAGAAAATCAATTAGCACACATACTTAGCCAAAGTAGCAATGAATTGTTGCTTAGTGCACATGTGGGAAGCTCACCTCTGTAGGAAGTTTGGCACTAATAAATGCTTTGCCATCCTGTTTCCTGGTGTAACCTCATGTGTATATCCTAGTAAAATGAGCTTATTAATACGTGTTGTACTACGTAACCCAAAGAACCTGCCCAGCTGTCTTCTCTCATTGCTAGATTGTAGAATCATGGTGGATAAGAGATTTGCCCTAATTTCCTCCACTGGAGTAAAAAGATAATGATCTAAACCTTACCCTTTGCTGAAGGTACTCCCTGATAACAAGTTAACTCCACAGACCCCCCTCTGACCTCTCCCATCCTTCTCTGAATTTTGTCTTTTATCTAAATGCAATTTTATCATGCCTAAATTTTGAACATGAAAATATCAGACATACTAGCAGTCAATTTTCTAGCCACCCCACACTTAACAACCCCAATCTAGGGTGGTTAAGTGTAATCTAGGTTATACTTTCATCTACTTTCTCTCCACACTTTACTCATCAAGCGATTTCATTCATCACTGCAAATGCTACAATTATCTAGCACTGTTTTCACCTCAAAGTATGGAAAGTTTACCAACATGAGCTATATGTTCTTGATCTCTCTCTCTCTTCTTGTTTCTGTCTTTTTTTTTGTCTATCTCAGAATGATCTGATGCAAATACAAAACCCCCAAAACTGATGTGCTCTGTGGTCCTTACATTTCTGAATGATGTTGCATTAAAAAGAAACAAAACTTGCATTCAAAAGAATCAGAAGCCAATTAGGTATTTTTGGTAGTTTCTCTAAAACAGTATCAAGAAGAGGTATTCTAGGCTGAACCAGAGTAAAATAACATAGAAGTGTCTCTCACTATCCTTTAACTCTTTCCTTAAAACTTTTTGAAATTCTCTGACCATAACTTGTGCATCATGATTATTCTTTACTGTCTCCCATCTGTTTCCTTCTCCTTTTAATATTTATCTAGAGCCCTGTACTTCCCAGTGCAAATATAATCTAACCTTCCTTGACTTCCAGCCCCACTCATTATCCTGATCAAGTCCTTAGTAAAGCCCAGATACAACAAATGCAAAATGGAACTTTTTTTTTTAAGAGCAGAGGAGAGGGACTGGTGAATATTCATGCACTCATATTTTACTCTTGTGACAAAGATCAACATATGATTACATAACATAGAAGTTACAGGTATAAATACTGGAAACTGAAAAAACAGGAACTTAATTCAAGGTCAGCCACTTAAGAGTTTTATAGTTTTAGGTAAAGTATTTCCTTTTATGAAACTTGGATCTTCATTTTTTAAATGGAATAAACTACCTTTTTGGATTTGTTGTAAAAAAAAAACTTTAAAAAGACACATAATGAATGAAGTGCTTAATATATGATCTGTTAAATACACAAAGGATCAAGAAAAATATTACCGTGGAGATCAAGATTTGCTGGATGAGAAAAATATATTCCCAAGTGTAGCGGTACAGTACCTCAATTTACAATCACTTCTGTTTGTGAGCAATTCAGTTTGCAAACAGAAGCATTTGGCAAAATTCTGCTTCAGTTTGTGAATCCACATCGAGTGATGAACACAGCTGCCACCATCTTCCCCAGGATCGTGGAATGAATTAAGTTCGTGGACCAAAATACTTACAATATCCGATGCTGCAAAAATCAATGATAAATAATGTTTGAGCAATGGCACTGGCTTGGGGTTCTGAACAACTGATATTTTACTGTCTGAATGGTTCAATGTCCCTGAACTACAGACCTGTAACCCTATCTTTTAATAATTATTTCTTTGTGCGTCTCTTTCCTCCATCAGATAGAGAATTCATCATCCCAGCCCCACTGTCATTCTGCTCTCTGTATTTTGTACCTAGCATGGTGCCTGTCATATGATGGATGTTCAACATGTAGCTATTACATGAATTGAGGTTATGACTGATTGCATTTTTAAAAAGAAAAAAGTCTGTATTTCTTATCCTGCACGTTCCTTTTGCATAATGATTTTAATAGTCCTCTCATGAAGAGATTATGTTTGGAGGACTTATGACTACAGAAGAAATGATGTTCTGTGACTTCTGAGGCTAGCATACAACCTAATCAACATACACGAGGAGCCTACACAGGCCATACAGAAATCACAATTGGAAGGAAGGAAGGCTGAACTCCTGGCCAGCAACCAAGAGCAACCTGGCAGCCATTAGAGTGACCCTCCTTGAAAGAGGATCCAGCCCTCAGTTAAGGTACTCAAGGTAATTTCCTATGCAGTAGGAGTAGAACAGAAGGAGATTTATTTGCACCACTTTTTAAATGATGCTGAGTCCCTCAGACTTGGTTACTCAGTCATAATTCAAACCCACTGTGCATATAGTATTGGCCTGTACCACTCAGTGTAACTCTCTTGAAACTTGAGAGAGAAAGGAACCAATGCCAGCACAGAGCTCATGCTACCTTTTGTGCCTTATGAAATGAAGCCTTTTGTCTCCATACTAAGAGGCTCATGTCTTCTGTCAGGACACTAAAGCTGTGACAGAATAGCTTCTTACCCTGCAAGGAGGAAAAAATCTCAGACCCTTTGCAGTTCTTGATATTCTGCTTAGAGTTCAGATGGAAGATAGATTCATGCACAAAATGACTGATTGCTGTAGAACTAAGCCAATAATTCTTGGAATAGTTTGTCAGGCAGCAACTGATGCAAGTTTTATATACTAATTGTATTAGTCAGCTTTCCCATCACTGAGAAACAACACTTGACACTTACAAGTTAAAGGAGGAAAGGTTTAATTTGACTCATGGATTCAGGAAATTCAGAATTCAGTGCATGGTTGGCTGGCTCCAAGGCAGAACTTCATGGTAGAAGTGTGTCACTGAGCAGAACTCGTTAGTTCCTGACAGCTGAGAAGCTGAGCAGGAGAACAGTGCTGGGAAAGAATGGACTAGGGACATATGTAGTCCTAAGGTCATACCTCCACAAATCACCCAGGAGTGTGCTTTACTTATCAGTTGGGTATTTCTTAATCCAATGAAATTGACAAACCAGGATGAAGGCCCACACTAATTATATAAAATGTGGTAAGTAATTTGTACTAGGCAGGTTTTTATCCCTTTGACCAAATACCAAAGGAACACAGCTTAGAGGAGGAAAGATGTATTTGTCTCATGGTAGCCAGGAAGCAGTATGAGAGGGGAAGAGCCATGGAAACAATGGCAGGGACAAGATGGGCCCCTCCAAATCTGCCAGTGACCCACTTCCTCCAATTGGGACCACCTCCTATGATGTTCTCAATGAGTCAGTCTATTGATGAGGTTCATATCCTCACGATCCAATACCTCTCTGGGTCTTACCTCTGGACATTTTTGCACTAGGGATCAAGCCCCGAGTGCATGAGTTCTGGGAGGAATGCTTCATATTTAACCCATAGCATAACTTAGTCACTCTAAGCCTCAATTTGACTCTTCTACAAATGAGAATACAATTCACTCCAAAGTTTAGTTATGAGAATTGAGTGAAATAATAAATATGAGATAAATATTAATCTGTGAAAGCACTAAAGTCAGCCAGCCTGGGCCCTGCCAGTTCTTAACAGTGCAATTTAAGATCTTACTTGATATTTGCTGTAGTCTCAATGTGTCCGCTCAAAACTAGGTGTTAAAATTACTGGCTAATGTAATTCTGCTAAGAAGTGGATACTTTAAGAGGTTATTAAGTTATCAGAGGTTCTTCCCTGGTGAATGGGGTCATGGCTATTATACAAGAGGCTTCACGCAACCTTCCTCCTGACTCAATGTAAGAACACAATGTCCCCATCCTCAAGGAGTCACAGCAATGAGGCACCACCTTGGGAGCAGAAGTCCTCACCATACAGCGGAACCTGCTGGCACCTTGACCTCAAGCTTTCTAATAAATTCCAACCTCTGTTGTTTTGTTAATAGGAGCACAAGAAATACCTTTCAAAGGTGTACCACCAATCCCTTTGTGTCTCAGATTCCTCCTCTGCAAAGCCAAATATTATAATACTTCATAATCTTGTTGTGGGGAACAAATGGATCAATATACGTAAATGTTTGGAACTCTGTGCCATTTTATCACCACCATTATAACCACCATCATCTGAGCTTGATTTCAAACTCATGTTGGGTCTAATCTGCCTGTGTGCCTCTCATTCCCTATGAATTAACAAACTAGAGTAAACAGATAAGCTCATTTTAATTATTTGCTTATGTTATGCCCATAACACATTTTGCATATTTACTTATGCTATGTCTAAAATATTCTATTGGCCAAAGCAAGTCAACATCAATATTTATTTATGGGCAGAATGTAAGCAAATTTTTATGTATCTGAGGATATATGTTCCTTCCAAGAATATAATGGAGAAAATGTGAACATTTGCTGAAGAACAATATAATCTACAATAGGTGCCTTCTTCCTTCTATAGGAAAGATTCCAGTCCATAGATTTGCACGTAAATAGTGATTAAGGGTGTTCCCAGGAACAAAATCTGTGAGAGTGGTAGAAAGGAGGATCAGGAAGAGATTAGCTATGTTTAAGTTACAAATGAGACTTCAGGTCATAGTACAGTATTCCTAAACTTTGACAGCTGCAAATTGAATCATAGAGGTTATAGTTCTGGACCACTGAATTGTTCAGCCATTTGTATCAGAGCTGTCCCCAGGCAGAGGCTGTACACTGAGGTGAGACTGCTTCCCTAGCTGAAGGAATTTCCTGGGGAGGGACTTGCCTGTGAGTTACAAGCAAGGAACATTCCAAGAAGTTCCTAAGGCAAGGATATCCACTTCTCCATGAAGGAGACCAGAGTAAAACTAAGGATTTAATGAACAATAAGCTGATACACCACAGTTGTATAATAGGAATAATAACTACTACGTTCACACACATTCTAAAATTGAGCTCATTTTAAATCCCAGGCCCTATACTATGTGTTGAGGCTACAGAGATAAAGAAGCATTTCTAATTTGTTTGCAGAGTTGCACTGAGTAAAATCTAGAAAATATGTGTAGTGACAGGTAGGACAGGGAACTGCATTTAAATATATATATAAATATTTATTTATTTATTTATTTATTTCTGTTTGTTTGTTTTTTATTTATTTTTGCTAAGTCTTAAAAGAAAGATAAATTAAAAAAAAAAAAACACCTATTCCAGGAAAGGTGACTCATGGTCTTTGAGAAAATGAGGCATTCTAGGTGAAGGAAATTGTACCTAAAAAAAAAGGAAATGTGAAAAAAACTATAAAATCCAGGCAAATGATAGGAAAGAAATTTCAGAAATGCTAGTGGGATACAGACAATGCTTATATTCCATGCTAGGAAACAGAACTGAATTTTGAAGAAATGTACGCACCTATTGTATTAATCCTGTTCTCCAGAGACTAGTGTAAATGCTCAGTTAATTTTAGAAAATGCATTCATTTGGGAGGAAATTAAAGTATTACTTAACACTCTTTGAGCCACATCCCCTCCTTGTCTCATTATTTATACAGTCTAAATTTTCTTTCAATATTCAAGCACGTGTAAATCAGTCTAATTCTGTCATCCTTTCCAGGTTTGTCACCATCACCACCATCAATCAGCATTTCATTTTATTTTTATAGCTCTATCAAATGGGAACTCTTTACCAAATATAAAACCCACTTTACAGATGACAAAATCAAGGCTTAGTAAGATTTTATCTCTCAAGGACACACAGGAAGTAGCTGGAGGAGAAATTAGGATGCACCAATAGGACTGTGATTTCCACGCTGTTCAACCTAGGTATGAAGAAAGTCTCAAAATAATCACTCACATGATGGGCCAACAGCGTCACCTGAAAGGGCCATCAAAGAGTACAAATGTAGGCCTAAATAAAACATAAAGAAGTCAGTTATTTCTGATCAAGTCTTGGGGGAAGATATGTGAGCACAGGTAATGCAGCATTTCCAATGGTCTTTGAAGAATGGGGAGACTCTCAACAAGCCAAAGAGTGAGGGAAAAATATTCCACAAAGAGGATATAGCATGACCCAATAGCTCACAGAATACGAAATGAAGAATATTTCTAAATAGACATGACTGTCTTAGTTACTTTTCTCTTGTTGCTGAGACAAAATACTTGCCACCCAAAATTAAAGGAGGAAAGGATTATTTAGTTCACAGTTTGTAGAGTTTTCAATACATAATCAGCTAGCTCCAAGGCAGGCTGGGACATGACAGAGGGGCAACAATTCATGGCGGTGAAAGCAGCAAGAGGGGAGTGAGAGAGAGAGAGAGAGAGAGAGAGAGAGAGAGAAAGAGAGAGAGAGAGAGAGACTACAGAGAGACACTAGAGAAAGACTAGCTTCTTTCTGCCCCTTATATTTCATGCAGGCTACCTGCCCTAGGGCAAGTATAGCACTTACACTCTTAATCCTGGCATTGGACCATGAATCAATCACAAACTTTAGAAGCCCACACCCATAATTGCATGAGGCTTTCGGGGTGCATCTAGACACAAACTATAACAATGACTAGCTCTAATTGGATACAGAAATAGTGAGACCCCAGATCCTGGTGGTTTTTGAATGTGAGGTGAATAAAATATTTCAGTGCAGACATTCACATCCTCACACAGAGCAGAGTTCCTCCTTTGTTGTGCTTTATATGATTTCCTAGGTTCAGGCAGATATCCATGACACACAGACAGATAAATATAGAAACTGAGATAGAAGTATACATTCAGCTACATAGAGGCAGAGATTTGAACAGAAAAATAATGATGTAGTCACAGTTTTGGCATGATTCTTTACTTAAAAATAAAACTTTCTTACTGCTCTATCAGGTACAGTAGATCTTGGACTATATTACTGATGCATAACATGGTACATATGTCGTGTCTAAAAAAGTAAGCCTGTGGCACCTAATGAACCACTGCTTTAGGATTCCATTTGATCCTTAAGAGCAATATGCTACCATGGAAACACGAGTCTGTCACAAGCACCTTTTTTAACTCAAATTGCAGGAATTTGAGTATAATATTATTCTTCCAGCAAAAATTTAATTAGCAATTTTTTGCCTGAAAACAGCATCAAGGAGATCTAAGTGAACACACAACACTAATGATTTGCTAAATTCACATAAATTATTTTCGAATTATGCTGAGATTTAGTGAGCCTACTAGAGCTCATACATACCCTGAGTGCTTGAAGAGG
>RJWM01031484.1:0-22368 GCA_004363535.1 Dasyprocta punctata | reverse complement strand
GAAGCATCCTTGAAAAGATGGCCCAGGACACAAGATAGAAATGCCATTCAGAATTGTCCTTGCCCCCAACAATCTCTATCCCTCATTTCTACACTGCCTTGGCTTCTAACAAATCTCCACATGAAGATATCATTCAGTCAGCACTGTGATTAGTATGGCCAGTGTGAGCTAAGACCGATTTATTTACTATGTGCTCTGAGCACCAGAAGAGGCCAATCTGTAACAGTGTCCTCCACTGTATCCCAGGGTTCCAGCTGAACAAGTCTCATAAGCCGTTAGTATCTACCTTAGGAAGTTAAGTGACTTTGCTCTAAGCTTCTGAATTGACCCAAAGCATTAACTCAGGTGAAACAGGGTGTATTGACAAACCCACAGACTCCCCCTGGTTTTGAACTAGGAAGAGATCTAGAATGATTCTCCCATCCTTAACAAACCTGGCCAGTGATTTAAGGCTGACCTAAGTCCCTGTCAAAACCAAGCAGTGTTTCCCTAAATATTCCAAGCTTTTTAAGCCCACTCCTGAGGATGTATGTTGTAGGAACCAGGCAAGCTACTGTAGTTTCTACATAAACTGCACAATTGCAGAGAACATAGAACCCTTGGATATAGAATGTGTACCATTTTGCCTCTTCCCTAAGTGAGTTCTGCACCTGTTGATGGTGACTCCAGCGTGGCTCTCCAGCTATCCAGTAAGCCTTGAAATCCCCAGTTCCCTCCATTTGGAGGGAGTGCCCGAGGATGGTCAATTCAGATTGTCCACACCAGCAGCTGTGATGCATTTATCCACTTCACAGAGTGGGTGAAAGCTGACTGAGGCTGACAGACCAAGCAGTCAAGCTTCTAGTGACAGTTGGAGGGACACCCCTCAAACTGTATGTGATTATGTGTAGGAAACCAGCCAAGAGTTTGTCCTTGACCGGGGAATGCATGAGCATAAAGAACAAAGAGACACACAATTAGGTTAAAACGTGGGGCCCGGCAGGCTCTTGTCTCTCTTAGATCGAGAGCCCTGACTGTCTGGCTCTCCTTGCCTTTATTCAGTAAGACACTGGTACAAGCAAGAAGAGTAACACGAGACTCGTCTGCCTCCCACCAGCCATAGTACATGTCCGTGTAAACAACCAGACCTCGGCTCTGTTGACTTGCTGGGAACCTGTATGCCTGCATGTTGCCTTTCTTCTTATTCTCCACAGAGGATATCAATTAGATCTCAATCCTCATCTCCCACAGTTATGTGTGTACGTAAGTGTTTTGTAAAGTTCATGCTCTTTAGTACCTACTTCTGCTTCAAGAAATATATTTTATAGAACCACTCACTTGAGTATGTAAGTGCATATATGTGTTTTTATACACGAGGGTGTTCATTTTTTAAAATAAAATACAAAATAGTGCTTATTCTCTGTTAATTAACGGAAGTCCTGCTTTGTAAGTGTACTACTACAGCTACTATAAAACTGTTAACTTTATGTTTTGTCCATTTCTTCATTTTCTGTTTTTGAGAAATTTTATTATGGTTAAAAAGTATATAACATAAAAATTTCCATTGTAGCAATTTTTGGTATACAATTCATTGGCACTGATTACATTCACAATACTGTACAACCATCTCTTCTGTTTCCCAAACATTTTTATCACCTAAATCAGAAACTCCATAGGCATTAAACAATTATTCCTATTTGTTCTCTGCTCCCCATCCCAGTCTCTGTAATCTCTGATTTACCTCCTCTCTCTGATTTTACCTGTTCAGATGTTTCATAAAAGTAGAATCACACAACATTTTTCCTTTTATTTCTGGTTTATTTCACTTAATATAATGTTTTTAAAGTTCATCCATATTGTAGGTGTGTATCATTACTTCATTCCTTCTTAGGGCTGAATAAAATTTCATTGCATATATATATATATATAATATATATATATATATATATGTACAACATTTTGTTTACTCATTTATTTGTTTGCAGACACTTGGGTTGTTTCCATATTTTGGCTGTTGTGAATGACCATTACCCTACAAAAATGTCTTCAATTCTTGGGCATATATACCAGGGGTAGAATTGTTGGCTCATGTGGAAATTCTATATTGAGCCTTTTGGGGAATATCAAATTATTTTCCATCTTAATTCATCATTTCATATTTCCACCAACAATGTACAAGAATTTCCATTTCCCTAAATCCTCACCAATGCTTAATATTTTTTTACAGTTTTAAAAAGTTTATTGTAACACCATTTATAATTACAATAGAGATCAAATTGTCACCTCACAAAACTGTGAGTTGACAGAAAAACCCAAAATTGTTGAAAATTTATAATCAAGAAAGATACAGTAGTCCAGATCCAGAATGATCTGCATGAATCTTTCAGAAAATGTTTCTTTTTTTAAAACTTTATTTTATTTTTAAAAAAAGAAAAAGAAGATAAATATAACAATGAAAACAAATCTTAAAATAGGTTAGTAGTTCCATTACAATAGTTGATACATTGTGTATTGTCTTTGTAGTTGTTCAGAGTACAAGATACAGGCATTGTTATGGTTTGTGTTTAAATGTCCTCTGAAAGCCTCATGTGGTCATGGGGGGCCTGGCATTTTGAAGGCAGCTGAGTCTAGCATTTGTGATTGGCTCCTTGTCTAGTACTGGGATTGGCAGTGTGAGTGCTGCACCCACCTAGGGCAGGTAGCCAGCACACAATATAAGGGAGGGAAGGAGGCGTGCTTTTCCCTTTTGACCTTTTCAGTCTTGTCACCTGTAGCTGCCATGAAAATTTGCCCCTTAGCCATGCCACCCTGCCTTGGAGCTAGCTGAGTATGGACTGAAACCTCCAAAAGCTGTAAGCTAAATAAACCTTTCCTTCCTTCATTTTGGGTGTCAAGCATTTTGTCTCAGCAATGAGAGAAAAGTAACCAAGATGGCATGATATCTTGTTCAAACAGTACCAGTGCAAAACTTTTTCGAGGAACTAAGAGAAGCTAGCTGTATAACTATCTTAACTATCTTGTGTATACATGTATTTTTTCCTTTCCCCTTTTCCCCTATCACAGTTTGTCTTTTCTTTGAACAGCTTCTTCCCAGTTCACAATATCTACTATACATTTCATCCTATTTATGTGTTCAGTTTTTCACACTAGTGAAACAATACTATGTTTACACATATTGGTTTGATTATTTTTACTTATGAATATGGTCTTGAGTTACATCAATTTACCTATAAAAATCTCATTTATCCTTTTTATGACTGAGTAGTACTCCATTGTATATTTTAAAAACCCACATCTTTTTTTATCCATTCCTCAGTTGATGGGTGCCTGGGTTGTTTCCAAGATTTAGCTATTGCAAATTGTGCTGCTAGAAACATAGATGCACATATATTGCTGTGGTATGATATTGTTAATTCTTTTGGAAAGATACCTAGAAAGGAATAACTGGTTCAAATGGGACCTCTAATCCAATTTTTTAAAGGAATCTCCACACTGACTTCCACAATGGTTGCACCAGTCTACATTCCCAGCAACAGTATAGAAGGGTTCCTTTTTCCCCACAACCCCTCTAGCATTTGTTATTGACCGACTTTGGAATCTCAGTTCTATATAATTTGCATCTCTCGAATGACCAATGATGTTGAGCATTTTTTCATGTATTTATTTGCCATTGATATTTCTTCATCTGAGAAGTGCATATTTATCTCAGATGTCCATTTATGGAGTGGGTCTTTGAATATGGGGGGGTCTGATTTTTTTCAATTCTTTGTAGGTTCTAGATATAAGTCCTTCATATGTGGGACAACTGGCTATAATTTTTTCCCACTCTATGGGTTATCTTTTTATGTTGGTTTCTCTTTTGTTGTGCAAAAGCTTTTTAATAAGGTGAGATTCCATTTGTTGATTCTTTGTACTATTTCCTTAGCAGTCTGGGTATTGTTCATTAAGTCTCTGCCTATACCTGTGTTTTTGAAATTTCTGTCTATTTTCTCTTCCAGTAAATTTAGTGTTTCTGCTTTGATATTTAGATCTTTGATCCATTTTGACTTTAGTTTAGTGCATGGTGATACAAATGTGTCTAGTTTTAGTCTTTGACATGTGGAAAGTCAGTTTTTCCAGCACAATTTATGAATGAGACTTTCTTTCAGTGAACATGTTTGACTCCTTTGTCAAAGACAATTGTGGTTGAGTGTGTTTGAAGATGTGTCTACATCCTTCATTCTGTTCCACTGATCCTCAGACCTGTTTTGTTTTGTTTTGTTTTTGCCAATACCATAGTATTTTTATCACAGTAGCTTTTTAGTATAATTTCAGGTCTGGGATTATGTTGCCCCTTAACTTACTTTTGATGTGCAGAATTTCTTTTGTTATTCTAGGACTTTTCTGGTTCCAAACGAATTTTACGAATGTTTTCTCTAGATCTGTGAGGTATATTAATGGTATTTTGATTTGAGACTGCATTAAATCTGTATAAAAATTTTGGGAGTATGGCCATTTTCACTATGTTGGTTCTTCCTATCCTCTTCAATTACCTTTTTCAGAATATTGTAATTTTCACTGCACAGATCATTTACATCCTTTGTTAGACTGATTCCTAAGTATTTCATTTTTCTTGGATGTTTTCATGAAGAGTGTGCTTTTCCTAGTTTCTCTCTGAGTTTGTTGTTTGTGCACAGTAATGCTATTGATTTTTGAGTATTGACTTTGTATCCCACCACACTACTGAATTTGAATATTAAATCTGTAAGTGTTCTAGTGAAGTTTTGGGGGTATTCCACGTAGACTATCATGTGATCTGCAAATAATGATAATTTAACTTCTTCTTTTCCTATCTTTATTCCTTTTTTTTCTCTTGTCTAATTGCTCTGGCTAATATTTATTTTTTTTATTTTTATTTCAGAGAAAAAAGACACAAAAAAGAAAGACAAAAAGCAAAAGAGACAAATGATAACAGCACATCCAAAACAGTAACATTATAGGTTTACAAAACAAGATGATAGGAATTTGACAATGGTTGTAATGTTGCATATTGTTACTTTCAACATGGTTACTTACATTAACAGATATAGACATGTAAAAGTGATCTAATCATATGAGTATTAACCGTCCTTTCTTAGTAACTAATACATTCAGCAGTATAGTTGTTTTAGCTATCTTACATAAACATATATACAGATTTATGTCTTTATCCTTTTCCCTTCCTTCTTTCCTCCTTTTCACTTTCCCAATTACTTTAGCCCTTTGAGTAGTTTCTTACTCTTACACAGTATTTATTGTAGATTTTGGATCATATATACTGTTTCAGATTCTTACGCTAGGGAGACAATATGGTATTTACACATGTGAGTTTGATTTATCTCGCTTATGAGTATGGTCTCAAGTTCTGTCCATTTACATATAAAAGTCTTGATGCAATCTTTCTTGATAGCTGAGTAGTATTCCATTGTATAAAAATACCACGTCTTTTTTATCCATTCCTGGATTGATGGGCACTTGGGTTGTTCCCAAGATTTGGCTATTACAAATTGGGTTGCTATAAACATGGGTGCACAAACATCACTGTGGTATGATGTTTTCAATTCTTCTGGGAAAATGCCCAGAAGCAGGATAGCTGGGTCAAATGGGATCTCCAATTCTAGCTTCTTCAGGAATCTCTGCACTGACTTCCACAGTGGTTGTACCAGTCTACACTCCTACCAACAGTGGAGAAGAGTTCCTCTATCCCAACAGCCCCTCCAGCATTTCTTATTGGTTGATTTTTTTTTTATCTTGGCCATTCTTTCTGGAGTGAGATGGAATCTCAGTGTTGTTTTAATTTGCATTTCCTGAATGACCATTGATGTTGAATGTTTTTTCATATATTTATTTGCCATTTGTATTTCTTTCTCTGAGAAGTGTGTATTCATCTCAGATGCCCATTTTTGGATAGGGTCCTTAAATTTTAGGAACCTGATTTTTAAAATTCTTTATATGTTTTAGATAGAAGTCTTTTGTCTGATGGACAGTTAGACAAGATATTTTCCCAGTTTGTGGGTTTTCTTTTCACTCTGTTGGAGATTTCCTTTGACATGCAAAAACTTTTTAGTAAGATGAGATCTCAGTTGTTGATTTTGGGAAGTGTTTCCCATGCAGTTTGATTTTTGCTCATGAACTCTCTGCCTACTCCTATGTCATCAAGATATCTTCCTACTTTGTCTTCCAGCAAATTTAGTGTCTCTATTTTAATATTCAGATCTTTGATCCATTTTGACTTTATTTTAGTGCATGGTGATAGGCATGGATCTAGAAAGCCACTTTTTCCAGCACCATTTGTTAAAGAGGCTATCTTTCTTCCAATATACATGTTTGGCCCCTTTGTCAAAGATAAGGTGGCTGAGTATGTTTTTAGTTGTGACTGTATCTTCTAATCTATTCCATTGATCTTCAGATCTGTTTTGATTCCAGTACCATGCTGATTTTATCACAGTAACTTTGTAATATAGCTTCAAGTCAAGGATTTTGATGCCTCCTGCCTTCCCTTTGCTGCCCAGAATTGCTTTTGCTATTCTAGGTCTTTTCTGGTTCCAGATGAATTTCAGAAATGCTTTCTCTAGCTCTGTGAGGTAGGCAAGTTGTATTTTGATTGGGATAGCATTAAATCTGTATAACAATTTTGGGAGAATGGCCATTTTCACGATGTTTGTTCTTCCTATCCATGAACAAGGAGTATCTTTCCATTTTCTGAAATCCCCTTCAACTTCCTATTTTAGAGTAATGTAATTTTCACTGTATAGATCTTTTACTTCCTTTGTTAGATTGATTCCTAAGTATTTCATTTTTTTGGATGCTATAGTGAAGGGTGTGGTTTCCCTTATTTCTCTCTCAGTGACTTTGTTGTTTGTGTACAGGAATGCTGTTGATTTTTGAGTGTTCACCTTGTATCCAGCAACATTACTGAATTTGGTTATTACATCTAGAAGTATTTCAATGGATTTTTGGGGGTCTTCTATGTGGAGTATCATGTCATCTGCAAATAATGATAATTTTACTTCTTCCTTTCCTATCCTTATTCCCTTTATTTCTTTCTCTTGTCTAATTGCTCTGGCTAGTGTTTCCAGAACTATATTGAATAGGAGTGGTGATAATGGACATCCTTGTCTTGTTCCTGATTTTATCTCAAAAATTTTCAGTTTTTCTCCATTTAATAAGATGTTGACTGTTGGTTTATGATATATGGCTTTTATCAGGTTGAGGTAGAGACCATCTATTCCGATTTTCTGTAGGGTTTTTATCATGAATGGGTGTTGGATTTTGACAAAAGCTTTTTCTGCATCTGTTGAGATGATCATGTGGTTCTTGTCCTTGGTCCTGTTGATATGGTGCATTGTATTTATTGATTTACATATGTTGAACCATCCCTGCATTCCTGGGATGAATCCCACTTGATCATGGTGTATAATCTTCCTGATAACTTTCTGTATTCTATTTCCCAGTATATTATTGAGGATTTTTGCATGTATGTTAATTGGGGAGATTGGCCTGTAGTTCTGTTTTTTGGTTGGGTCTTTCTCTGGTTTTGGTATGAGGGTAATACTTGCTTCCAGGAATGAGTTAGGGAGACTTGCTTCCCCTTCAGTTTCCTTGAAGAGTTTGAGGAGTGTTGACATTAAGTCTTCCCTAAATTTCTTGTAGAATTCAGCAGTGAATCCATCAGGACCTGGGCTTTTCTTTGTTGGTAAAGTTCTAATTACATTTTCAATTTCATTAGCTGAAATTGGGTTATTCAGCAGTTTTATATCTTCTTGATTCAGCTTTGGTAATTCATAGGTTTCTAGGAATCTGTCCACTTCTACTGTGTTATCTAATCTATGTGAGTAAAGGTTTTTGAAGTAGGTGTTAATGATCTTCTGTATTTCCACAGGGTCTATAGTCATTTCACCCTTTTCATTTCTTATTGCATGAATCTGAGTTTTTTCTTCCCTCTTTTTGATAATGTTGGCTAGGGGTTTATCAATTTTATTTACTCTTTCAAAGAACCAACTCTTCAATTCATTAATTCTTTGTATTGTTTTCTTAGTTTCAATTGCTTTAATTTCTGCTCTGATCTTCATAATTTCCTCCCTTCTTTGAGCTTTGGACTTGACTTGCTCTTCTTTTTCTAGAAGTTTGAGGTGCATCATGAGGTTGTTTATGCGTGTTCTTTCCATTTTTCTAATGTGGGAGTTTAGTGCTATAAATTTCCCTCTGAGGACTGCTTTCAGTGTGTCACACAGGTTCCAGTAATTTGTATTTGTATTCTCATTCAATTGTACATATTGTTTAATTTTTCCTTTAATTTCTTCTGTGACCCATTGATTGCTTAGGAGAGTGTTATTTAATTTCCATGTGTTTATGGGGTTCTTGTGGGATTTTTTTTTGTCATTAATTTCCAGTTTTATTGTGCTATGGTCAGATAATATGCATGGCATTATTTCAGCTCCTTTGCATTTACTTAAGCATGTTTTGTGGACCAGTATATGATCTATTTTAGAGAATGACCCATGTGCAGCTGAGAAGAATTTGTATTCTCATACTGATGGTTGGAGCACTCAGTACACATCTACTAGGTCCATTTGTTCACAAGTTTGATTCAGTTCTGTTATTTCTTTGCTGATTTTTTGTTTGGTTGATCTGTCCCTTTGTGACAGTGGGGTGTTAAGGTCCTCTGTTATAACTGTATTATTGTTTATTTGGTTTTTCATGTCTATTAAGGTTCACTTTACATAGTTGGGTGCTCCCATATTTGGTGCATATATATTTATGATTGTAATTTTTTCCTCTTGAAGTTTTCCCCTAACAAGTATGTAGTGACCTTCTTTATGTGTTTTGATAATTCTCAGTTTGAAGTTCACATTGTCTGCAAACATAATAGCTACCCCTACTTTTTTCTGGGTTCCTGTTGCATGGAGTATTGTTTTCCATCCTTTGATTTTTAGTCTGTGAGTTTCCTTTTGAGTGAAATGTGTTTCTTGTACACAGCATATTGTTGGATTTTGTTTCTTAAGCCACTCTGCCAGTATGCTTCTTTTTATTGGTGAGTTGAGACCATTTACATTGATTGATATAACTGATCAGTACTGACTCATCCCTGTCATGATACCTTTCTGTTGTTGGTTTTCTACATTTCCTGTTTAATCATCTGCCCTGCTTAGTGGTTTCCTTTTGTTGTTGTTCCTAAGATTGTAGTTTTCTTTGTCTCTTTCTAGAGTGTCTTTCAGTACTATTTGTAGTGTTGGTTTGGTGGCCATAAATTTCTTCAATTCTTCTTTGTCATGAAAGTATCTTATTTCTCCATCAATTTTTAAGGATAGTTTTGTAGGGTACATCAATCTGGGTTGAAAGTTGTTTTCTTTCAGGATTTGAAAGAGTGTACTCCAAGCTCTTCTTGACTTAAAGGTTTGTGTTGAGAAGTCTGCCGTGATTCTGATAGGCTTTCCTTCAGAGATGATCTGTGCCGCGTCCTTCTGTAGCCATGTTCTGTTGACAAGGTCCAAACATGGAAGAAGATAGATCTTCAAGGAGGACGTCTTCTAAGAAAAGGCCGCAGCATAAAAATTGGCTTTGTGGGAATGGGTTAACATTTCTTGGAAACTATAGTGTTAACTTGTGCTCTGATCCAATTTGAAGGATTTCTTTTATTTTCTTTCCTATGCACCAAATTAGTAAGCAAAATATAGAAACTCCCTAAGAACAAAAGGATAGTTAATGAAATGGTTTTTTTTTACAATTAACAGTATATTGGTCTGACATTTGAGTAGGACTAACGAGATCAAGGTCAGACCAGAAGTTTGGGAGCTCTTGATGATAATAATAATGACCAGCTGGCTGGGGCTGTCTGGGAACCTCCTTACAGAGAGGCTGATGTATTACTATAGAGGCGAGGTAGATAACATGTCCTTGCAGCTGCAAGAACATCACAGGGAGATGGGGGGCTAAATTAGGGCTGAGCATAATCTTATGTTTTGTAGGCTTTTAGATAAGATACCACTATGGAACACTTATTAGTAGTAAAAACACGCTTCAAGGTCTTTAACTAGATATAAACTTTCTGCCTATGCTAACTAATCATGTAACTATAGAAACCATGTCATCATAGAAACACCTGTTGATTTTCTTCTTTTATCTAAACTTTCAACTCTGGCCAGAAAAAAGTATATAATATTCTGTTTGAGCTTACAATAAATGAAGCAGATTCACACAGTCTCTGAGCTGTTTGTGTGTCTGTTCTCCACGTGCTGACGCTCAGCCCACCTTCGGGGACTCTGTGGACCTAGCCCGGCTGGACCGCAGCAGATCTGTTTCTTTTCTCTGACAACTTTTAGTATTTTGTTGTTGTGCTGTATTTCTGATACCCTTATTATATGTCTGGCTGAAGATTTATTTCAGTTATGGTTAATTGGAGTTCTGTATGCCTCACTTACCTGTATATCAGATTCTCTTCCCATGTTTGGAAAGTTTTCTGCTATTATTTCTGCAAATAGTCTTCACAGGTCGTTAGTATTGACCCCTGGTTTTTCATTGATGCCTATTAATCTTACGTTATTTCTCTTGGTGTCATTTTGCAGCTGTTGAATTGTTGTTTGTTGGTTCCTTGTTATTTTTAAGAGATGTTTTCTTTTATGATCATAAGCTTCCATGCTGTCTTCCAGGTCTGAGACTCTATCTTCAGCTTCATTCAAGTCATTTTGCCAGCTTTCAATGGAATTTTTCATTTCCTGAATTTCCCTTTGAATCTGTTTCATGCATTCTCTTTGTGTCTTATTTTGTTCATTCAAAGTTTCCATCATTTTCTTATGTTCTTCTATTTTTTTAAACTTGATCTTTAGATACACACAGCATTTCTTTCATAAAGATTGTCATTTCATTTTTTAGCTGAAAGATTTCTGATTTGAGCTTCTCTATAGCTTCATGGAGTTGCTTCTTTACCTCAGTTGCTATCATTTCAGAAAGTTCAGTTGTGTTACTTCCAGTGTCTTCCATTTCAGTGTCTTTTGGGTTTGCTCTCAGTGGACTGGGGGATTAAGACTGCCTCTTGCTCTTTAATTTTGTCATTTTCTTCTGGGACCTGTGTGGCTGGGCAGGCAGCCTCCTGATGGATTGCACTGGAACACTGTGCTGGGTAGAGCTTCAATTCTCCAATATCCCCATGGCTATCCAAGGCACACCCCCAGACCATGGTGCTGGACCCATGTGCTCTGTGGTCTGTGAGGCTGGCTGTGTGTTCCCCTGATGTACTTTGTTGCATTGCACTGGGACGCTGGGCTGGACAAAGTTTGTATCCTCCCTGTAGCTAGCAGGGTGACAACCTTGGAGCTTGTTCCTGGCTCTGGAGCATTCAGAACCTCTACAACCCAGGTGGCTAGCAGAGATGAACCCCTGGGGTGTGTCACTAGACCTACTGCCTTACTGGGTGGGGTCAGAATCCCCGGGACCCAGGTGCCTAGGTGCAGCACCCCTCAGAGTGTGGAACCACCGGGACCTTGAGTCTGGCTGCAAGGAGTTCAGAGCCTCTGGAGTGTAGGGCAAGCCCAAGCATGCCCCTGGTGTAAGGTGCCTTACTCCTCACTGGGCAGTGTTCGCAACCTATAGGATCTGCTGCATGGCCACACCCCTGAACATTGGAGCTTGCAGCTTGTGTTCTAATGTGCAGAGCTCAAACTCTCCAAGGCCCTGCAGCTATGCTGGCCAGTCCCTGATGAGCAGCTCTGAGGCTCTGGGCTGCGCTGGGCTCAGTACCTCTGTGTCCTCCAAAGCTGGGCCAGTATTCCTTTGATAGATTGTGCTGGGACGCTGGGCTGGGCAGAGCTCAATCCTCTGTGCAGCTAGTGAGGGCTCACTCTCAGAGTAGGTCACTGGACCTTCCACCTTACTGGGTGGTGGTTGGAATCCCCAGGACCCAGATGGCTAGGCTGAGTGCACCCCAGAGTGTGACACCACCAGGACCTTGAGTCTGGCTGTGAGGAGTTCAGATCCTCTGAAGCAAGGGCTAAATTTCTTGTAGAATTCACCAGTGAATCTATCTGGGTCTGGGCTTTTCTTTGTTGGTAAATTTTTAATTACATTTCCTATTTCATTGACTATCAGTTTATTTAGAATTTTTATATCTTCTTGATTTAGTTCTGGCATTTCGATTGTGTTTAGGGACCTGTCTATTTATTCTGTGTTTTGTATCTTATTAGAGTATAAGTTCTCATAGAAGGTATTGATGATTTCTTGGATTTCTTTGGAATCTGTTGTGATTCCCCCTTTTCATTCCTAATTGCTTGAATTTGTGTTTTCTCTTTCCTCTTTTTGATGAGGTTGCCTAACGGTTTATCAACTGTATTCTTTCAAAGAACCAACTTTTTGATTCAATTGATACTTTGTATTGTTTTCTTAGTTTCTATTGCATTAATTTCTGCTCTTATCTTTATAATTTCCTCCCTCACATGAGCTTTGAGTTTGATTTGTTCTTCTTTTTCTAAAAGTTTCCAGTTTACCATTAGGTTGTTTATTTGAGCTCCCTCTGTTTTCCTGATGTGTGAGTTCATCACTATAAATTCTCTTCCTAGGACTACTTTCACTGCATCCCATGAGTTTTTGTATGTTGTATCCCATAAATTTTGTTTTGGTATATTGCATCCCATAAGTTTTGACATTATCAATTAATTGCATAGACTGTTTAATTTTTGTCTCTAATTTCCTCTGTGACCCATTGGCTGTTCAGAAGGGTGTTGTTTAATTTCCATGTGTTAATGTAGTTTTTTTTGTTTACTTTGTCATTGATTTCCAGTTTCGTTGCTCTGTGGTCAGATAGTAGGCATGGGATGATTTCAATTCCTCTACATTTACTTAAACGTGTTTTTGTCAGCTAATATATGATCTATTTTGAAGAAAGTCCCATGTGTGATTGAGAAGAATATATATTCCAACATTTTGGAGTGGAACACTCTATAAACATCTACCAAGCTCATTTGTCATAGGCTTGGCTTAATTCTAATATTTCTTTGTTGATTTTTTTGTCTAGTTGATCTATAATTTGTGAAAGTGAGGTATTAAGGTCCCCCACTACAATTGTGTTAGTGCTTATTTGGACTTTCATGTCAATTAATATTTGTTTTATGTAGTTGGGTACACCAGTGTTTGGTGCATAAATAATTATTATTGTTATCTGTTCTTGGAGTTTTCCTTTAATGAACATACAGTGGCCTTCTCTGACCCTTTTGATCAGTTTTGGCCTAAAGTTTGTATTGTCTGCAAATAGAACAACTATTTCTGGGTGCCTGTGGCATGGAGAACTGTTTTCCATCATTTGACTTTTAGTCTATGAATTTCTTTTTGGGTCAAATGTGTTTCTTGAATGCAGTGTACAGTTGGATCTTGCTTCTTGATCCATTCTGCCAGTCTGTTTCTTTTGATTGATGGATTGAGACCATTTACATTGATGGTTATAACTGGTATGTATTAGCCATTCTTTTTCATGTTGCTTCCCTCTTTTGTTCCTGTATTTCTATTCTGTTTAATTGCTTGTCCTGCCTGGCAGCTTCTCCCTATTGGTGTTCCTGTGTTTATGGTCTTTATTATCTCTTTCTAATATGTCTTTTAGAGCATTCTGTAGAACTGATTTGGTGGTCATAAATTTCTTCAGTTGTTTTTTGTCATGGAAGTATCTTATTTCTCCATCAATTTTGAAAGATAGCTTTGCAGGGTACATTATTCTGGGTTGAAGATTGTTTTCCTTTACAGCTTGAAATACTTCAAGCTCTTCTTGATTTTAGGGTTTGTGTCAAGATGTCTTCTGTGATTCTGATAGGTTTCCCTTATTGGTGCCATGTTTATTTTCTCTAGCTGCTTTTTAGATTTTGTTTTTGTACTGAATTTCTAGAATCTTGATTATTATATGCTTTGGTGTAGATTTATTTTGCTTACAGCTATCTGGAGTTGTATATGCTTCAATAGTTTGTATCTCAAATTCTTTATCCATGTTTGAGAAGTTTTCTGCCATTATTTCTGTGAAGAGGTTTTTAATGGTTTTTGTGCTGTCTCCAGCTTTCTCACTGATTTCAATCAATCTTATGCTGTTCTTCTTTGCTTCATTGTGTAGCTGTTGGACTGATTCTTCATGGACTTTTGCTATTTTTAAAATATCTTTCTTTCCATGGTGGCTAGTTGCATCCCTGTCTTCTAGATCTGATATTCTATTTTCGCCTTCAATCTGTTGTGTATAATTTCAGTGGACTTTCTAATCTTCTATATTTCTGTATGGATCTGTTTAATGAATTCTATCTCTTGTTTATGTTTGGTATTCATAGTTTCCACAATTTTCTTGAGTTCCTCCATTTGTTTTTCTGTGTCTGCTTTAATGTCTTTTATTTTGAGAGTCATTTCTTTTTGCACCTCACAGATTATTTTTTCTATGACCTCTTCTAATTGTTTTTCATTTCTGCTACTATCATTTCAGGGAATTCCATTTGTTGGCTTCTGATTTCCTCTATTCCATTGTGTTCTGGACTTGTACTGGGTGGGCTGGGTGTTTGGGATTGCATTTTGCTTTTCCATCTTATCATTTTCTATTTTCTATTTTATTTTGTTTTCTGTGCTGATGCTTTTAGATTTCTGATATTAGATAGCCTTACCACTAATATCAAGGCTTTCCTAGGAGGTGCCTGTTCCTCAAGATGTCTCCTCTAGCTGGTACTGCTGTTCTGGTGCAAAGGGGGAAGCACAGAGTGCAGGCCCACACTGCTCTTGTTGGCATCACCACTGACTAGGTCCAATGGAGGAGGGAGGTACACAGCATGGACTTACACTCTTCTGACTGGCACCACTGTCCCAGGGCAATGGAGGAAGCACAGAATGCAGACCTACACTCTGCTTGCCAGCCATTTTTTTGTTTTTAATTATAATCATTCTAGTAGGTATGAAGTCAAATTTTGTTTTAGATCAAATTAAAATGTCACATTTTGAGAGAGGATATAATGATGCATCCCCCCAGAGATTATGTATTAACAGGGATGAAACTTGTAGGTCTCTTCTGTATCAATCTCCTAGTATAATAAGGGACCAATAATTCTACTCCTTGCATGAATTCCTCAGAAAACTTACTTAAGTAAGCCTTACTTAGGTTATATATGAGCTCCCTTGGAAACTCTCATTTACCCATCTTATTTTATCTATTCCTGCTCCATGTTTTTAAATATTTACCAAGTAGTGTAAAGTGCATCCCAGATACTGTATCACTTTAAACACTTTGTCATTATTACTATAGACAAACACAACACATTTCCATTATTTAGATAATGTTCTAATGTTTCTTCTTATCTCAAGAGAAAGATTTTGTTCAGTTGAATTATTTGTATACAAGCTTTACCCACAGCATTGACAGTGGGCATCATACTAGCAGTGGTATCATACTATATATTTTCCGTCTGTGATGGCTCTTCCCCATTTAAATAATTTGAATCATTTGGAAAGTTTATTCTCTTTTATTGCTGTAGAACAGGAGTCAGCAAGCCAGATCAGAGCCAAATTTCACCTTGTTTTTGTAAATAAAGATTTATTGGAACACAGCCAGTTGTGTCTTCTCTCTTGCACAGATACATGCACTCAATCTGTGTTTTTTGGTTTGTTTTGTTTCTGGTTTTTTTTTTCCTTTTGGCCCTCACACAGTCCCCACACTCTACCCCTTTTCTTTAATGGGGAGTTAGGGCGTTTGCTCCCTAATATGTCCAACATGACATTCTGAATTTTCTGCCAGCTTCCTCCACATTTCTTGATGTGGTACTTAGACTTATATGTTTCACTAGATTCAGACTCAATTTTTTTAGCCATATTATCAAGAAATGGTGTCTGATTGTCCCACCTTGGTTGGTGCAAAGACTAACTAGTAGGCTTGAGGGATAACAGTTTAACTCATTGACTATAAATTTCCTGTCAAATTTTCTCCTCATGGCTTTAGCACCTGTTGATAAGTGTTGTCTAGATGCATTATTTGTCAGATATTACAAGGATGTTGTATTGGATGATATGCTATGTACCCCCAAGTCCTCACATACTTTTGATGGGGCTAAGTCTGGCCCTTGCTTGTGTTTGGTTTGTTGTAGAACCGGGATTGGCAAAGTGAGTGTTGTACCTGCCCAGGGGTGGAGCTGGCATACAGTGTAAGGGAAGGCGGGTCTTCCACTTCTGTCTTCTCTCTCGCCAGCATGTCTTGCAGCTTGCAGCCACCATGAATGGAAGCCCCGCCACCCCATGCTGACTTGGAGCCAACCAAGTGTAAACTAAAACTCCCAAGAAACTATAAGAATAAACCTGTCCTTTCCTAATTTTGGGCATCAGATATTTTGTCTCAGCAACGAGCAAAAAGTAACCAAGACAGAATTTGGTACCAGGAATGGGGTCGTTGCTGTGACTATTCCTGACCATGTGGTTTGAGAGTCTTTGGAAATGGCTTGCAGGGAAAATTTGGAAAGGTTCAGAGATGTCGTCTACATGCATAGAGCTGGAACGGCTTCGGTTATTCTGTCTGGGAGATTCTGGTTAGAGTTCAGGAGACTGGAAGGCTGATAGAAAGCCTGCTGGTAAAGACCAGGCTCGGGAGATATCTGCTGGGAAAAAGAATGACACTGGGTATTGGACTCCACACAATGTGTGTTACAGCTTGGCAGAAAGTTTGTCTGTGTTCTGTCCATGCCCAGAGACTTTGCCTGAGACTGAAATTAAAGGCAAAGGACTAATTACACTACAGAGAGAAATTACAAGGCAGCCAAATGTTGAAATGGTGGCCTGGCTTTTGTTGGGGGCTCTTAGCCAGATTTATGTTATAGATAAAGAGCAAGGAGCCTGACATGGTGATTTAAAACCTTGTGAGTTTGGCCAGGAAGCTGTGGACTTTAAAGATGGAGCTGAGACCTTAATTGCTGAGAAGGAACAACAAAATAAAAAAGATGACCTGGGGGCATCCCAGAAAGCAGTGGGCCTCCAGCCTTTGCAGCCTCAGGCCTTCAAAAGTGAAAGAGTTTGCTTGGAGGAGACAGACGCAGAGTGCCTTGTCCTAGAGTGACAACAGAGGCCATGCCATGTCCTAAAATGGAGGCTGCCACACCAGATTCCAGAATGGCGGCAGTATAGAGAAGCTGTTCCTCACAATCAGGTTCAGAGAGCTCAGCGATGCGGTCAGTCAACCCCTACAGCCAAGAGAGGAAAGCCTGGCTACTGCTCCAGCCTGCAGCAGACCTTGGCGGCATCCATGTGGCACTGATTTTAAGTACAAAAAGAAGCTAAGGCAACTTCCACCTCACCTACAGAGAGCAATGTATAAAGATGTAAGTGTGGAGCCAAGAAACATGGATCATCCAAGGAAGGCTATGGAAGTTAAAACCCCTGAAAGTGCTGCAGGGGTGAAATTACTCAAGCCTTTTACAGCTTGTAACCAGGTTGCTTCAGATGCTGAGCAGAGAACTCCAGGACTTAATGTTTGCCCTGCTGGATTTTGGACTTGCTTTGGTTCCAGTGCTTTGTATTCCCCTGTTTGTAACTTTTGAAATAGTAATGTTTACCTTGTGCCTTTATATATTGGAAGTGCTTAGCCTGGTTTTCATTTATACAGGGGTTACAGTTAAGAGTTTGCCATAGATCTCGAAGGAGATTTGGGACTTGGACTTTTCAGCAATCCTGAAACTGTTAGGACTTTGGCAACTCTTAGAGATGGACTAAATGTCTTTTGTAATAAGGATATAAATGAGCCCTTAGGGGTCCAGGGGTGGAATGTATTGGGTGACATGCTACATACCCCCAAATCCTCACATACTTTTGATGGGGCTAAGTCTGGCCCTTGCTTGTGTTCGGTTTGTTGTAGCACTGGGACTGGCAATGTGAGTGTTGTACCCGCCCAGGGGTGGAGCTGACATACAGTGTAAGGGAAGGCGGGTCTTCTGATTCTGCCTTCTCTCTCACCAGCATGCCTTGCAGCTTGCAGCCACCATGAACGGCAGCCCCGCCACCCCATGCTGACTTGGAACCAACCAAGTGTAAACTAAAGCTCACAAGAAACTGTAAGAATAAACTTTTCCTTCCCTAATTTTGGGCATGAGGTATTTTGTCTTGGCAACGAGCAAAAAGTAACCAAGACAGATGTCAATTTTCTGATTATATAATTCCTTCTTAATTTATAGGCTAAAATGTTTTTGTAATAGAAATTTTTCTTCATCAACAGTGAAACACAGATTATACAGAAAGGAAGGGTCAAAGATTGATTATTTATTGTTTTTCATGGCACTGAATTGTCATCCTAGCACCTTCCAGTGCTGACCAATTAGTAATTTCTTTAAAAAATTTAAAGTATCACTCTGAGTTCATGTTTATGTGCTTTCATCTGCTGCAGTCATCATCCCTTTTGGGGCTTGTTCAGAAGACATCAGTGGCCTTTGTCTCTTGTTCAGGAAAAATCAGCTGTGAGTGATTACTACACCTAGACCTTGTATTATACTGTGGAATTTGTATTGTAAGAAAATTACTTCTTTTTTTCCTAAACTTTCCCAGATGGCCTCTAACTCTTGTCTTCTACACAATTTCAATCCCTAAGTAGTCTTCAGCTAAGTAGGTGAAACACAGGCTAAAGCCTAGATGACTCTGATTAAAATATCAAACATTCCTTTTATATTATATCATCCACTCTGCCACCCAAAATGCCTTGTGTACTGTGAGTACTACTTTGACTTTCACCAAAGTAGATTTTCCTGACAGATCCTAGACTTTGAAGGCCTCAAGTCTGGATTTTGATAAAATCAATACTGCTGGAGATCAGGATTCAAAAGAAAACTGAGGTCAAATTTCCACAGTGAAGGAATTGCAAAAGAATTTTGTCAAATCTTGAAGGACACTGAGTTCTTGATATTGAAAGCTGAGGAAGAAGAACTTCCCCAAGGATCAGAGTAGGAGTAGTCTGTCTCTACCTGTTATTTAAAACTTGGTTCCACACACAGTGGAAGTCAGGACATCAGAAAACATAATTTATTATATGCAAGAGACTCCTGTCAGAACTACATGACACAGAGGCTAGAGATCACAGAGTGCTCTGGATTTTAGCTGTCTAGTCTGAGGGTTGGTGTCAAAGAATACAGAGATAGGAGAAGTAGAGCAATAGGGACTGGGGGACAGTGGTCCTTTTATGTGGGGACTACTCATATGCCCAGAATTCAACTCATTTTTATGTCAATGAAAACTGGGTTTTCATCTGAATATTCTTGAGGAAGCTTACCTTTATGGTTGATACATTGTGTCAACTTGAGAAGTTTAGAAGTTTAACTAAGCAACTCAGCAGGGGGCCAGGGTCCTCACTTTCTAAACATCCTCATCCTGTCCAAGAGGAAAGCACAAGATAATGTGAATACTACACCCAACTGAAGAAGAGTAACCTGCTTACAATAAATGGAGAGAAAGAGATTTGCTCTCCTTTTTTGCTCTGGCTGCTTTTGCTGCCTTCTGCCACCTCCAACTGTTGCCCTTGTGGCATGCTACTCTGGCTTGGAGACAGCTCATTACGGACTCAAATCTCCACAAATTGTGAGCTAAATAAACATTTCCTTCCTTAATTTTGGGTGTCCGGCAAGGCTGGCCTGAGCTACATAGTGCGACCCTACCTCAATAAACTAGGGCTGGGAGTTTGACTCAGTGGCTTAAGTGCCTGTCTGGCAGGTATGAGGTTGTGAGTTAGATCCCCCCCACAAAAAATTTTTTTTGGGTGTCTGGTATTTTGTCTCAGCAACAAGAAAAATGTAATGAACACACTTACTTACTTTGATAAGTGGCTCAAATCAGACATTTTTCTAGCAGCTGCTTAAGTGACTGGAGTTTCCTAAAATTGAAGCTGCATAACTCTGATGGAGCTAATCTACAGCATCTGCATAACCTGGTTCCTCACTGCTGCATGAGACTTGGGGTAGGGGAGGAAATGATGCAAACAGGAAGCCTAGGATATCCTCTGGGAAATACTCAACTGTCTTTTGTCTCTGACCCAGGAATCTCCTGTCTTGTGCCCTCAGAGCTGACAGTGGATGTGAACTCCCCACTTCGTGGGCAGAATTCAGACTAGTGGGCTGCTGCCAGTGGCCCTTCTGCTCTGCTGCTTGGAAAAGTACAGGCTGGCAGATCAAAAATGCCCCTCAAACAGGAAAGAATTTGTACTTGCTGATTGAACAGTTTAAATCACTCTCTCAGTTACCCATTGCAAGGGCTGGTTCTGTGGTGGGCTGGAATCAAGCTGCTAATGGAACCTGTTTTTCTGCAGAGGTCATAGCTGCATGCCAGATTGCTGGTTCTTGCTCAGTGTTGCCCATTTTGTCTCACAGAGACGGAGGCCACCTTATGAAGGGTGTCTCTCTTTCTGCTACCTGGTAAATTGATTTGATTAGCTTTTCAAAACCCTCTTGAGGTTCTTGTGCAATAGCAAGCAGAAAAGCTAAAATGACACCCAGGATTTGGAGGCAGATATATTTACATGAATGGGTACTGGTAGGGATCATTCTCAGAACGTCAGGACCTGATCTCTGGTGGTCTAGGGTTTATACGGGATAAGCAAGCAAGAAGTACAGAGGCAGAATGAGTTGTCAGTTGGGGATTGGTTCTTGCATTATGCATCATGGTGACCAGCCATTTCTAGCAAACAGCAGTAACCAGAACTGGAACAGGAACTATTATCCGGGCAACTAAGAAACTAAAGTATACTAGACAGAGGTGGTGGGGGGCATTTTCTGTCATATTTGGAGCTTGATGAACTTGGACTACACAGAGGGAGAGCCCTAGGGGGATTCAAACTTGGTAAATTTTGTATGAGTACTCTTGGCTCTTTCTCCTGACCCTTTTAAACAGAAGGTCTGGGTGCCAGTAGGAATTGACTGGATGAGAAGTGAGGTTCTGGCCCTAGGATGTATCTCAGTGGCACAGTGCCTGCCTGGCAAGCATGAGGCCCTGAGTTTGATTTGCAGGGCCAAAAAAAAAAAAAAAAGCGAGATTATAGCTACTGGAATGGGACACCAGATTCTGTGGAATTGAAGGGAGAGCAGCACACCAGCACCAGAGTATGAATGCCTTAGATCCTAGCAAGTAAGAGAAGGAGGGACACTGATGACCTCTGCTCTTTCAGAACAGCCCTGGAGTCTTGCCACAGAATGAAACCATGTGACATGTCCTTCAAACTGTCACTAGAAGCTTGACTGCTTGGTCTGTCATCCTCAGTCAGCTTTCACCCATTCTGAGAAGTGGATAAACGCAGCACAGCTGCTGGTGTGGACAATCTGAATTGACCATCCTCGGGCGCACCCTCCAGATGGAGGGAACTGGGAATTTCAAGGCTTATTGGATAGCTGGAGAGCCACGCTGGAGTCACCATCAACAGGTGCACAACCCACTTTGGGAAGAGGCAAAATTGTACACATTCCATATCCAAGGGTTGTATGTTCTCTGCAATTGTGCAGTTTATGTAGAAACTACAGTAGCTTGCCTTGTTCCTACAACATACATCCTCAGGAGTGGGCTTAAAAAGCTTGGAATATTTAGGGAAACACTGCTTGGTTTTGACAGGGACTTAGGTCAGCCTTAAATCACTGGCCAGCGTTGTTAAGGATGGGAGAATCATTCTAGATCTCTTCCTTGTTCAAAACCAGGGGGAGTCTGTGTGTTTGTCAATACACCCTGTTTCACCTGAGTTAATGCTTTGGGTCAATTCAGAAGCTTAGAGCAAAGTCACTTAGCTTCCTAAGGTAGATACTAATGGTTTATGAGACTTGTTCAGCTGGAACCCTGGGATACAGTAGAGGACACTGTTACAGATTGGCTTCTTCTGGTGCTCAGAGCACATAGTAAATAAATTGGTCTTAGCCCACACTGGCCATACTAATCACAGTGCTGACTGAATGATATCATCATGTGGAGATCTGTTAGAAGCCAAGGCAGTGTAGAAATGAGGGATAGAGATTGTTGGGGGCAAGGACAATTCTGAATGGCATTTCTATCTGTTGTCCTGGGATGCTTCTATTGCAGGCAATCTAGGTGGGTGGACATCTGTGGCAGAGGACAGATTTGTTTCCTGACCGAGAGGGCAAAGATACTGGCCTACCACTGTCACTGTCCAATAGTCTTTCCAAACTGAAATTCTAAATCTGAATTGTTGATCTCTCCAAAAACTATAGCCTCTGTGTTACAGTTTATACACTGTGTCAACTTGAGAAGTCTAGTAGCTTAATTAAGTAACTCAGCAGCTCTACATCCTGGGGTGTAGAGCACAGTTACCTGGTCATTGTTACAATTTGAGAAGGCCAGAAGTTTAACTGAAAGACTTGGGAGGGAGCCAGGGGTCTTACTTTGTAAACATCCTCATTTTGTCCAAAGGAAGGC
>RJWM01031483.1:0-22373 GCA_004363535.1 Dasyprocta punctata | reverse complement strand
GGATATTTTGAGTATTGCAAGTGATCTCTGCTTCTAGCATTCTAGGATTAAAAAAAAAAAGCTAAAATTCTTTTGCTGTTTGAAAATATTTTAATAGAGGAATATCTGAAGTTACTGCCTGGTACCGGAACCAGTGCCTTCTCCTTATTTTCATGGAAATTCTAATCTGAAGAAGCCGATCTCTTATCCTGGGGTTTTCCCGCAGCCAGTCCTCCTCGATTTGTGACAGTGGAAGAACTTCTGGAGACAGCGAAAGGAGTCACCAACATGGCTCTGGCCCATGAAATCGTGGTAAATGGAGACTTCCGGATTAAGCCCGTGGAATTACCGGAGGACAGGTACGGTGTTCAGCGAGTTCTCTCGTTTAGTAGAACACTGGCATTTCCAGGTGCTGGAAATGTTTCAGTTGATGCCAATCAAGTGCATTTTTTCCTTTTGTACATTACTACTAAAAAATTCCCATGCCAGGGATTACTAGAGTTTGAAAGTGGATCTCAAGGCCATGGGTCCTTCAAAATGCCAGTGAAGGGCCTGGAACCTGCTCACATTTTCTTTACATTGGTGCATTGGTTTCTTTGTAACTGTCCCATCGTACAGCAGTTTTTGGTTGACTTGCATTCTTCACTAGAATATACAAATACAAAGACTGTGATTTATCCTCACCATTCCCAGTGACGGGCACATAATCATTTTTTAAAAATTAAATTTAAAGGGCCAGGAATATAGCTCAGGGGCACAAGCACCTGCCTGGCAAGTGCGAGATCATGAGTTTGATTCCTGATACAAGAAAAACAAAAAACAAACAAACAAAAAAAACTATTTCAAGGCACACCACGTAACAATAAGGTTTTTAAATTTAATTTTTTTGTTTGTCTTTTTTTTTTACTGGGAATCAAATTCATGACCTCGCGCTTGCTAGGGAGGCACTTGTACCACTAAGCTATATCCCTGGCCCTGGTGTGCCTTTAAAAATGTATTTAAATACACTTTCCATGTCATTGTAAATATACCATTGATTTTAAGAAAGATCTGTATTTTAAAGTTGTTAAAATGTGAAAAATATTGTTTTAAATTCAAAGAAATACGGATGTAGCTGCCTTTATTTCAGCAGTCTGCTGATGGCAGGACTCAGGATTGGTCTGTATCGTTCCCTTGACTTGTTCTTCATGGTTGCAGAAGGGTGCCGCAGCTCCCGAGGATCTACCATACATCAGCATTCCAGGCAAAGGGGAAACAGTGGGTGGAATAGAACTCTCCTTTTGTTAGGAAGAAGCATCTTTCTCTGGAGTCCTGCAGCAGACTTTAATGTTTTGTTAATGAATTTGATCACATACTACCAGGAATGGAATTGCCATGATGGGCTTATTAGGTCAGTTGTGATTGATTTTTATAGGCATCTGTTGCTCCCCTGTAAAACACTGACATTCTGTCAATAAAGGAGAAATGACTGCTAGGTTGGCAATAGGAGGCGTCTACATTTTTTTATTTTTTTTATTTTTTTTGCGGCACCGGGGATCGAACTCACAACTTCACACCTGTCAGGCAGGTACTTAAGCCATTAAGCCAAACTCCCAGCCCTGCGTCTACGTATTTTTAAATTTTTTTGAGACAGAATCTCACTGTATAGTTCAGGCTTACCTTGAACTCATTATGTAAACCAGGCTGTCCTCAAACTTTCAGTGATCTGCCTGCTGCAGCCTCCCGTGTGCTGGGATTACAGGTGTGCATCACAACACCCAGCAAACATGGTTTTACAGATATTTCTCATATATCTTCAAAGAAAGTACCTTTCCAGTGAAGAATTGTGCTGGGGATGTAGCTCAGTTGTAGAGTGTATGCTTAGCATGTACAAGGCCTGCCTTCAATCCCTGGTACCACCACCAAAACAAGACAAGAAATACCTGTTCTTAGGAGATGAAAGCTGGGTTTAGTGAGACACCGTAAGTCATTACAGTTTGGTCCTTAGTTAAGCAATTTACCCATACATCACATCGGAATAGGTTATTTTTAGAAATTGAAGTTCTTTCACCTGTTACACACTGATTTGTTACCTTAAACTACTTAATTATACATATTTTAGGAAGGTTGCAGATGACAGGGAAGTAAAATTTAACAGCCCTGAATATTCCAATAGTCTTATACGCCATTGTTACATGCTATTAATTGGACTAAGTGTTGGCTACTGCGTTTGTTGTAAGTTATTCTTTCTAATAAGGTACTTATTGAAAAAAAAAAGACTAAAGTTTGTATTAGTTTAAATATGTCTGGGAAATCTTTTCTTGATTCTTACCTCTTTAAGATTTATTACCCTAACCCATAGAACCTGCAGTTTTAAAATTTGATTTGAGATATTCTGCCCCCATCTCCCTTTTCTCTAGCTTGGAGAAGAGAGTGAAGGAGATTGTACATAAGGCTTTTTGGGACTGCCTGAGTGTCCAGCTAAGTGAAACCCCCCCGACATATGACCACGCCATCAAACTTGTGGGAGAGATCAAAGAGGTGAGCCGAGTGAGTTGTGGTGCTTAGGAGTTATTTACCCAGCCTCTTGGCCTTACTGTGCCAGAAGACTTTAAAGAAATGGAAAGATGACAAAGCTAAATTACTTGCAGAAACACAGCTTGTTTTTGGCTTAAAAGCAACAAAAATTATTTTACAAATTTTAATAGGTATGGATATATTTTATTTATTTTGGCCAAAATGTGATTTAGTCTCTGGGACAGAAAACGTTATAGGTAATAGGACTTTTTTTGCAGTGCTTTTAGCTATTGTCTTTTTGGGTTATTTTTGTTGTTGTTGTTTTTTGAGGTAGGCTCTCACTACATAGTTCAGGCTGGCCTTGAGCTCATATGTGGGGCTCAGGTTGTCCTCAGACTCTCAGTGATCCTCCTGCCTCAGCCTCCCGAGTGATGGGATTACAGGTGTGTGCCACCATGCCCAGCAGCCAAGTCTTGGAGAAGACTTATATCTGTGGAAATTGGAATAGACAATTGGCCTATATGTTCATGTTAATAAGTGTGTTCTTTTCCCACCATCAACATTGTTTCTTGCATCCAGGTGGTTGATACTAGAATTTAAATAGAAACTTCAGTAGCTATTCTAACTGAACTTGTAAGAATGTTTCTCTGTAGATCTGTCAAATGAGAGGTTAGAGTATGTGTAGCACTTCAGTGGCAGTGGGTTAAGGGTTTATTTGGATAGTTACACATTCTTTGGTGTGTAATCCAAAACAGTGTCTGACTGAGAAACTTTGATTAAACTTAGCTGTGCTCTCTTGTAGACACTTTTATCTTTCTTGCTGCCTGGTCACACTAGACTGAGAAACCAGATAACGGAAGTCTTGGATCTGGATCTGATAAAACAGGAAGCAGAGAATGGAGCCCTAGACATTTCTAAGCTGGCAGAATTCATTATTGGCATGATGGGGACACTGTGTGCACCTGCTCGAGATGAGGAAGTTAAGAAGCTAAAGGCCATTAAGGAAATAGTGCCTCTCTTCAGGTACGAAAGTGCGCGGGCTGAACTCACTGTACCTAAAGGCAAAGCCCAATTTCAGATTCAAACTTCCTGAAGTCCTCTAGGTGCTCAGGCATTTAAAATTTTAAGCAAATACCTAAAATACTGAAAACTAGGAGGAAGGAAGAAACCACCCATAATTTTACGGTATAACAGCCATAATTCTCTGAACAACTAGTATGAATATAACAGTACACAATGTATTATTGTTACTGTCCTACTAACCTGTTAGAAACACTGTTTTATTATTTTTACTTTTTTCTGTTTAAAGTAAAGCCACAATCACTATTTTCATTATTCACACACACACACACACACACACACACACACACGTTGTTATTATTATTATTTTTTTTTAATTTTTGTGGTATTGAAGATTGAACCCCGGGCTTCAGGCGTGCAAGGCAAATGCTGTACCACACAGCTGCATACATCCTCAGCCTTGTGTGTTCTATTTTGAGACAGGGTCTCACTAAGTTGTGCATGATAACCTTGCATTTTCAATCCTCCTCCTTCATCCTCCTGAGTAGCTGGAATTACGTGTGTGTACACCATGCTTGTATATTTTTGTATGTCCTTCCTGCAACAGTTTATTTTGAAAAATTCCAAGCCTACAGGAAAGCTGCAAAAACAGTAGTCAGCACTCACCTATCCTTTATGTAAATCCACCAGCACTTTCACATTGTGTCACGGTTGCTTTCTTTTTATATATAGGTATGTGACTGTTCCTCCCCCACCAACCTTCTGAGGGTTAACAACAGACTTTGTGACATTTTACCCTCAAATATTTCAAGAACTACCTCCTAAGAAGGTAGACATTCTTTTATTCGCAATATAGCCAAGGCATTAAAGAAATCTAACATTAATATAACCCTATTAACATATGGATTAATGTATACTGCATATTTGTGGAGGACACCAGGATGGCTCCCTGAAGGAAGACCATTTGCCTCCATTTTGATTGACCTTTGCCCTACCTCCGTGCACTGATATGCACAGAGCTGGCTAGAGAAATGCTGTACCCTCTCCATTAGCTGTAAGCAGTGCAGATGGGTTTAGCTGAGGCGCCAGTGTGAGGCCTTTGAAGCAAAGCGACAGGTGAGTGATGCCCCGCCTAGCCCTACTATTAGGTGAGGTAGGCCAGAGACGCCACGCTATGGGCTGAGATTGAGCTTTGAGAAAAAGTCAGTGAGGTTCCAGGGCAGTAAGGTTAGATATCAGAGCTGAAGCAGCCAGCCCAAAACACAAGGTACTGCCACATGCTGTGTGTTGTGCAGATTTCTCAGAATTTCTCCGCCACCTGTTAGCGGAATCCTGTGCTCTGTCTGCGTACCTCTCTGTGTTCTGCAGAGGGGCCATTGTGCCCCCTACCTATCTGAGCTCACAGGACTCTCGTAGATCCGCCGTTCTCACAGTCACTCAACCCTGAACCTCTCCCCTCTTCACAAATTAATAAAACCCAGGTCAGGGCCGAGGCCTTTATTCTGGTTAGTTAGCCTTTGTTCCAACTGGACTCAGGACTCCCTTGGCTCCTCACAACTTCAGATGTGTCTTTGTCTCTTTATTCTCGCTGTGGGTTGCATTGGGAGTGGTAGATTGGAATTTACTTGCGAGAATTCCAGTAACTTTTCCCTGGGGTTACAATTTATAACTCCTGTGGACCACGAGTAGACTCATGTACATATTTGTTTTGGTAGTGCCAAGGATTGAACCCAGGGCCTTGTGCATCCTAGGCAAGTGCTTAACCACTGAGTCATGCCTCCAGCCCCCTGAATATTTAAATTTGTTATTTGTTTATTTATTTAGAGACAGGGTCTCACTATGCAGTCCAGGCTGGTTTTGAACTTACTATGTATCCCAGGCTAGCCTTGAACTTGCAGGGGTCCTCAGCCTCCCTAGTGCTGGGATTACAGGCATGTACCGCCACACCCAGAAAATATTTAATTTTAAATATATGATTGTGATAAAATTCCTGTAATTTTTATGCTAACATAGGTTAAGGAATGAGATGATGCTACTTGAGGATTTGATTTTTTTTTTTTAAGACATGGTCTCAGCCGGGCGTGGTGGCTCACGCCTGTAGTCCCAGCACTTGGGAGGCTGAGGCAAAAGTATCGTTGCGAGTTTAAGATCAGCCTGGGCTACAAAATGAGCTCAAGGCCAGCCTGACCTGCACAGTGAGACCCTGTCTCAAGAAAGACAAAAAAAAAAAAAAAAAAAAAAAAAAAAAAAAAAAAAAAAAAAAAAAGGCAGAAAAAAAAAAAAAAAAGACATGGTCTTGTAGTTTAGGCTGGCCTTGAACTCACTGTGTAGTCCAGACTGACTTGGAATTTGTGGCAGTCCTCCTGCCTCAGCCTCCCAACTGTGCCACTATGCCCAGCAAGAAACATTGATTTTTGGTTAACTACTTAGCTTAATTTTCCTTTCAACAGATAAAGATGTTATTTATCAAAATGGTACTAGGCCACACTGCCTACAGGGGAAGTGACCTCTGAGTCATACGTGGCGTCTGGACTGAAAGGAATGATAATGCAGTGTAAACAAGGAGTGACTTTGGGGTGACTTTTATGATGGGGCATGTCTAACATCCTAGCTCCCGTGGGCCCTGAGGCTTGAGCTGCATGTGGACATGGCCGTCCCCACATCTGGGCGGTCTGCGCCTGGCTGTCACTGTTGCTCTTGCTCAGAGTCTGCTCGGGGCTGCCCAGCGGGGAGGCTGAGTGACACAGATACCACACACATGGCCCCCACAGTTCGGGAGTCTGTGCGGCTGAACCTGAGGAGCTCCCCGGTGGGCAGGGCAGGTCTGACTTTTTCTGTACTAATCATTTAACTAACTTTTTATTGGAAGCTTTATTGGTATAATAATATACTGACTCGGAGCTGTAAGAAATACAGACACTTTATGCAGTTTCCCCCAACGGCAACATTTTGCAAAGCTACAGTGTGATTTGACAACCAGGTTATTGACGCTGGCACAGTGTGCTGTTGATGTAGATTTGCTGTTTTACTTGTTGTTTGTATATGCTTTTTTTAAAAAGTAAAATTTCTTTAATAATACACATTTAATCTTTTTTATATTAAAGTCACAAGGTAAATAATCTTTTTTTGTATATGCTTTTGTATGAACTTTCATTCAATTTTATCGCCTTTGTAAGTTTGTGTATCCCTTACTACATTCAAGATACTGAACAGTTCCAGCAACACAAAAATCTTTCACATTGTCCATAATCAGCTTATATGATTTTTTTTTTTTTTTTTTTTTTTTTTGAGACAGGGTTTTACTTTGTAGTATAGGCTGGCCTTGAACTCCTACGTAGCCCAGGCTGACCTTGAGCTCACAGCAGTCCTCATGCCTCGGCCTCCTGAATGCTGGGATAACAAGCATGTGCCACCATGCCCAGTTTATGCATTTTTTTTTTTTAAAAAACTATCCATCTATCCATAAACATTTCCAGTGGCTGCAAAATACTTATTTTCATAGATAGAGTTAATTTTCTCCCTTAGAAGAAACAAATTAGGTTGTGTATAATTATCAGCTCCTTAACTGTCTAGTGACTCCTCTGGCACAAAACTTTTTTCTGTATTTTAGGTTATTTCCTAAAGATTAATTCTTTTTCAGTTTTGTTTTTGGTTCTGAGGGTAGAACCCAGGAGCACTCTACCACCGAGCTACAGCCCAGCCCTACGTAGTTATTTATTTAGAGACAGGGTCTTGATAAATTGCCCCCGTAGCACTTGAGCTTGCAGTCCTCCTGCCTCAGCCTCTCTTAGTGTTGGGATTACAGGTGTGTGCTACCACACCAGACTCCAAACATGATTGTGTGTGTGTGTGAGATACTGGGGATTGAGCCCAGTGCTTCACCCTGAGCTACATCCTCAGCCCTTTTTTATTTTCATTTTGAGATAGGGTCCAAGTGCTAAGTTGCCTAGGCTGGGCTCAGACTTGTGATCCTTCTGCCTCAGCTTCCCATAGTGCTGCGATTACACATGTCCACCACCATATGTAACTGACATTGATTCTTGAAATGGGATTGCAGTGTTAGGGTCCAAGCAGTTTTAGGACTTCATTGAATGTGACTACTAAGTTGCTTTCCAAAAACTTTATGAGAAAAGAATTTCTTATTTCCAGCTTCCGTGATACTATAAAAGAGAACAGCATATTCTCTTTCATTTCTACAGTATGTAACAAAAGGCTCTTGCCAGGTGAGGTGGCGCACATCTGTAACCCAAGCACTCTAGGAGGAAGAGGCAGGAGAAGAACAAGTCAGAGCCCAGCCAATTTACCAGTCTCAAACCATAGAGTTATGAACAGGACTGAGAATGTAGCTTAGTGCAAAGGCCATCAGTTCAATCCTCTGTCCTGGGGGAAAAAAACGGTTCCTTTAAAGTTTAGAAAGAGAATTGAAAAGACTTCTAAAAATAGTTACTGATTTTTCATTCATTTGGCAAGCTTTTATTGATTGCTGGACATGATGTTGGACATTAGTTGTAAAATAACGAGCTTGACAATTTAGCCAAGGTTAATGGGGAATTCCTTGGAGAAGTCCTTTGGGGAAATACCTTGTAGTAAACTCAAACTTACACCATAAAGTAAAGGGATTGCACTGGGCTTGGGGGTAAATACCTGTAATCCAAGCTACTTGGGAGGCTGAGGCAGGAGGATTGCAAGTTTCAGGTCAGCCTGGGCGGTTTAGCACAACTGTCAAAATAAAATACAGAGGACTGGGGACATAGCTCTGTGGTCGAGCACTCACCTGGCATGTGCAGCGCCCTGGTTCAGCCCGCAGTGCGGCGCACACACAAGGCCTGGGGTCACAGACGCCCTGTCTAAGGGAGCCAGCAGTGTCTCAGTTCCAGCTGATTTGGGTCGTGATGGGAAGTGGGCCCAGGTTGTCTAATCTTGATTTTTCAAGAACAGTACAGCACGTGAAAGCACAGGCCAGGGTGGCGAGCTGCCTGCCCCTTGCCTTGCCCGTGGGCTCTGCCCTTGCACTGTGGCTGCCTCACGGCTGGCATTTTGTCCCGCCTTGAGGGAGCGAGCACAGCTCTGCTGTTCTCTCTGGGCTGCAAGGCTGGGGGGCTGGGGGGTGTGGTGCGGAGCTCCAGGGACCCGGGGAAGGCAAAGGCGGGGACAGGACGAGGCTGAAAACTGCAGCCTTTTCAGATCATTACGTTCATGTCTGTGTTTTCTAAACTTGTGTTTCTTCATCTACTTTTCTCTTGACTTTCCAGACTTTTCTTGCTACTTCTTCCAAGAGGAAAAGCCCCCTCCGCCTGTCACATGTGCTTCTGAGTGCCTGGTCCTGAGGGCCTCCTTCTCTTGCAGGGCAATGTTTGCTGTGCTGGACCTCATGAAGGTGGACATGGCCAACTTCGCTGTCAGCAGCATCAGACCCCACCTCATGCAGCAGTCGGTTGAGTATGAAAGGAAGAAATTTCAAGAGCTGCTGGAGAAGCAGCCAAGTATGTTTCATGCTTTGAGTGCTTCTTCTTCTTCTTCTTCTTTTTTTTTTTTTTTTTTTGGTATCAGGAATTGAACTCAGGACCTTGTGCTTGCCAGGCAGGTGCTGGTGCCCCTGAGTTGTATCCCCAGCTGCTTTGAGGTACTTTTTGTCCTGTTTTGTTTCATTTTAGTTTGCTGTCACTTGTGCAGTGATACTTTTTTCAAAACAAAACTAAAATTATGGATGAGAATAGTCTAGTTACACATAATCTAGAAGCAACAAGTTATAACACTGCATCTAAGTCGTTACACACTGAAAAGACCCTTGAGGGACAAGAGCAGTGCGGGCAGAACGTGTGAGCGGGAATGAAAAAGTGAACTTGGCCCAAATTGAATGTTTGATAGTTGTAAATTAAAACACTGGTGTATGGTAAATTATATTTTTGGTGTTGATTTTAAAATCATGACAAACTTTATAAATGTTCATTCACTTTTTTCTCCCTGTGACAACAGGAAATTTTACTTTGCTTCTGTCCTTTTTTTGTGTGTATGGGGAGGTGGGAATATTAGGGATTGAACCCAGGGGCTTCACTGAGTTGCTAAATTGCTCAGGCTGGGCTCAAACTTACAATCCTCCTGCCTCAGCCTCCCTAGAGTGCTGGGATGCAGGCATGTGCCTGCATGCCTGCTTTACCTGCGTTCTGTATACACACATCGTCTGGTTTCACATCCAGGACAACTTGGGCCACAATGCGAGCGCAAGGCCGGCCTAAGCTACATAGGGCGACCCTGTCTCAAAAAACTAGAGCTGGGAGTTTGGCTCAGTGACTTAAGCGCCTGTCTGACAGGCGCGAGGTTGCGAGTTCAATCCCTGGTGCCGCCAAAACAAAAAAAAGAATATACAGCTGTGTCATGTGTCTGAGGCGCTGTTTTTGGTCCCTGCATTGGCAGCCGACATTCCGGGTAAATTTCTGTCTTCAGAGCCAGCTTACGGTGAGGTCTAGGTAGCTCCATCTCTGCCGGCAGCAGGGAGCAGGCCGGGTAAGCTGTGTGACTGGAGCAGACGAGGTAATGGTTGATTCAACTGCCCCCAGACACAGGTCGGGGGCTGCTGGGGCCAGGAGGAGCCAGGTAAGAGCGGAGCAGAGGAGAGGAGAGGAGAGGAGGGGAGGATAACGCAGCGCCCATGCGGCTGGTACTCGGGGCTGCAGTGTACAGGCAGAGGAGCTGCAGGGGCAGGGCAGGGCCCGGAGGCGGGGCGCGGTGAAGAGCACTGCTGAAGCAGAAGCACGGGGCAGTGGCCTGTTGGGGTCCGGGACTTGTCCGCCACGTGGAAGCCGAGGTTTCCAAGGCTGGCCGCAGAGAATGCTTTCTGCCGGGGTAGATGGCCCGGCAATGCACCGTGAACTCGGAGTCCGGTTGCTGGCAGGGAAGGAAGGCTCGTCCTCTGTGGCAGGGAGGGGTGGGCAGCAGCCTCGACCTTGGTGCCCGCTTGGTTTCAAGGAGAGACCCCCGCTGGCCGAGCTGCAACGCTTCGAAGACCTGGCAGGTGCTGTTTTTGCTTATAACGCAGGCAAGATCCTCACGGTGTTTCCGTGGATCCTTCGGAGTCCCCGCTACACTACTTGGCCTAGAGAAGCTATGGGGGCCCGACGTAGGTGACCGCCAGCCGAGGGCTGCCCTGGCTGCTTCCCCTGCAGCGAGTTCCACATGAAACTATGGACCCTGGTTAAACCGGGTCCACAGAACAGGCTGTGCTGCACGGGGCGCCCCAGGGGGCCACGTCCCGTCAGTCTCCGGGCGGGAATATCTGCCCTCACAGGGCTGGAGTCATCCGTGCCTCCGGCCACCTCTCCTGCGGGGCCGGGCGGGGAAGGAAGGTGTGCGGAGAACGGGTAGGTGGCGGGGCCTGGCGGGGTGCTGTGTCACCGCAGCCTGTGGGGTGGGTCTTGTAAATTTCTTTACACCAGGAAACAGGTACTCAGCCGATGACGTCCCTGAGATGACTCAGCTTGTGATGGGCAGGACTGTGATTCGGACCAAGTTTTATTTGATTCCGGAGGTTCATGAAGTTCATTCCCTGCACCATATTACACCACCAGGGCAGTCTGCCCCCAAGTAATTCCGAGAAGCTGCCGCTTGGTGCCCAGTAATGTTTGCAGCTTTGTTTTTCAGATTCCTTGGACTTTGTCACCCAGTGGCTAGAAGAAGCCTCTGCTGACCTCATGACTCAGAGGTACAAACTCGCCCTGCCGGCCGAGGGGCAGGCTGCTGGCTCCGAGGGCGCCCTTGTGCCGAGCCCGGTCTCCGTCCAGAACCACGCCTACCTGAAGCTGCTGAAGTGGGACCACCTCCGCAGACCTTTCCCCGAGGTCGGTGCGCCCGGGCTGTGCTGCGCGCGCTCCATTGTGTGCTGCTAGGCTCAGACAAAGATCACAAGCCCAGAATCCCCCCTTAAAGAGTACAGCGCAGTGGTTTTGATATTTTTTTTATTGTTTATTTATTTTTTCTTTTTTTGAGACAAGGTCTTGCTATGCAGTTCAGGTTGGCCTTTGGCTCACTTTGTAACCGAGAATGGTTTTTTGTTTTTTTTTTGGCTGCACCAGGGATTGAACTCGCAACCTCGCGCCTGTCAGACAGGCACTTAAGTCACTGAGCCAAACTCCCGGCCCTGGTTTTTTGAGACAGGGTCGCACTATGTAGCTCAGGCCGGCCTTGCGCTTGCATTGTGGCCCAAGCTGGCCTCGAACTCACAACGCTCCTCCTACCTCAGCCTCCCGAGTGCTGGGATTAAAGGCGTGCGCCACCACGCCTAGCTCCCAGAGTGGTTTTAAACTTGCAGGATTCCTCCTGCTTCAGTCTCCCAAATGCTGTTTAGCATATAGGTGGAATTATGCAGCCATTACCACTATTTAATTTAGAGTGTTTTCATTACCCCAGAAAGAAACCCGGTCCTCTTTAGCAGTCACTGCCCTTGCTCTGCTCCCTACAGCCCCTGCTTTCTGCCTTGTTAGCCCCTCTTGTCCTGGGTGTCTGATGTAGATGATATGGGCCTTTTCGTTCTGGCTTCTTTCAGGAAGCATAGTGTCCATCTGTGTGGTAGTGTATATCAGGACTTTGTTTTCCCTTGTATTTTTTATTGTAGTAAAATACACATAGTGTAAAGCTACCATTTTAACTGTTTTTAAGTATATAGTGGCAGGGGCAGGGGATTTAGCTCAGTGGCTCAAGTGCTTGCCTGGTAAGTGTGAGGTCATGAGTTTGATCCCCAGTATCAAAAAAACAAAAAACAAAAAAAAATTAAGTGAACAGTGGCATTAAGTTCATTCACATTGTTGTACAGCCATCAAACAGTAATTCCCTGCTGCATTCCTGTCATCCCAGCCCTTTGGAGGCTGAGGCAGGAGGATCACTTCAAGTTTGAGGCCAGTCTGGGCTACATAGTGAGACTATCTCAAACAAACAAATAATAGCAAAACAAAACACAAACAGTAATTCCCTATTACATGGCCCTGGCCACCACAGTTCTACTCGGAGACCACAGATTCGACCACTGTAGATCCTTTATATACGTGGGATCATACAAGATTCGTCCTCTGGTGCCTGGCTTATTTTACTTTGCATGACGTCCTCACGGCTCAGGGGTTATCCATGTTGTCGTGGGTGTCTCCATCTCCTTCCTGCTTAAGGCTGCATAGTTTCTTCCCTTGTGTGGATCGGTTGCTGGACAGTTCTGTGTGGTGCGCGCTTGTGAACCTTTGTCATCTCACGGTTCCATGCCTCGGGCTGGCATTGCTAGGTTACGTGGTCCCTGGAAGCTGACCCTTTGGAGGAACCCTTCTGAGGAACCACCCAACTTGCAAAGCACCGCATCACTTTACAGTGCCCCCATCGAGGTACAGTGCTTCCAATTGGTGCATCTCAGTTTTTTTTTTTTTTCTGTTTTTACTCATTTTGATCAAAACCACAACAGTGATGTCGCTTTACAGCTTTCTCTCTTCTCCTTTTGTGCTGAGTAGTGTGCTTGTCTTTTTGTTTTTCTCAAAAGTACACGCCCAGCTGCAGTCAGCCTCTAAGAGAGGAGCAGCAAGGCGTTCCCCCAGGGTGTCTCTGAGTAGCTAATTCGATGCCAGCCTCCCCGGCTGTGGGGAAGATGATGGTTTTCGCCAGGGCAGATGTCTGGATTGGGAGTGATCTTTGGAATCCTTCCTCCACCTCAGTTGAAGTACTGCAGGCTGAGAGGCCACAGAGCATAGTGCAGTCAGTGCGGGGGAGCAGAGCGAGGTCAGAGAGGAGACCGACGCGGAGTCCTCTGAGCAGATCTGTGTAACCTCAGTCTTCAGAGAGTTTCACATCTCTGGTGGAAGTTTGGCTCTGGCCCCAAACTGTTAGTGCCTTGACTGGGTCTTTAGAAGTCCAAGCGCGGAACCTGTAAGCACTTGGGGCTGAAGAGGGCGGCTTGGCCTCTCCACTGCTCCGCCCCTCACCGCACTGGACTCTGGTGGGGCAGGAGCAAGGCTGGGTTGTCCCGGCAGGGGCCATGAGCCCTGCTCCGAGGACTCGCTCCTTTCACTGCCCAGTCCCAGGGCTCCTCCTTGCTGCAGGTTGCTGGAGGATGCCAGGGCGAGTGAGGGCAGGCTGTCCTCACTGGTGACTTCTTGTGGCTTGTTGGGAGCCGAGGAGGGTGCTTCACAGGATTTAGGGGTTCCCATCAGAGAACAGGGACAGCTGCACAAACCAGGAGGAGTTGGTCACCTTGACTTTGTACCTCCTTTCTCTTTCCTTTTTGATACTGTAGCATTTTGTTGTCTGTCAGTCCTTCTATCTATGCAGTATTGGGAATTGAACCCAGCGCCTTTACACTGAGCTGTGTCCCCTTCTTATTTTTTATTTTGAGACAGGGTCCTATTATGTTGCCCAGGCTGGGCTTGAACTTGTGATTCTCCTGCCTCAGCCTCTGAGAGTGCTGGAATTACAGCCATGTGCTACCACACCCAGCAGCTTTTATTTATTGAGTGTTGGTTCTGCACGCCATTCCACATGCATGACCTTTTTCATTTTTGAAAGATCCCCAAAAAGTAGGGTTCCCCATCTTGCATAGCTGAGAGGGTCCAGGTCACGCTGCTGTGGGCGGGTTTGCACCCAGTCCGCCTCGGATCCTGCCTGAGTGTGCCTGTGGCCTCCTTTCTCAGGAGGAGCACTGAAGAGTGGTAGCGAATCCGAGCCCGCTCGGCTCACAAGTGGCTAGGACTCCTGAGGGGGCCAGCAGAGATGACGCCGGGCTGGGCCCTGCTGCCCTCTGCTGGCTGCTCGGGTCTCAGCGCAGCGATGACCACTGGTGTCGTTACAGACAGTGCTGATGGACCAGGTGCGTTTCCAGGAGCTGCAGGGGCAGCTGGAGCAGCTGACCGTGCTGGGGGCCGTGTTGCTGGTCACGTTCAGCATGGCGGGCGCTGGCGTCTCCAGCCGGGCCGACTTCGCAGAGAGACTCAAGACGATCGTGAAGGCCCAGCTGACTGACATGCACCTGCCGTGAGTGCGGGGCTGCACGGGTGCAGGTGGACAGGCAGGGACCGACTGCAGCGGCTCCCGGGGCCCTGCCATAGCGGGGCTGAGAGGAGACCTTGCGCTCTAACTCCCCGCTTTAGACTGAGCCATGGATCGGAGACAGGGTCGCTGCAGGGGTAGCGAGGCTCTAGGGTTGTGGCTTTCAGATGTTTGCCATCAGGACCCACCTAAGAAATTCCTTTCCCATTGTGACTTAGTACGCATTTGCACACCTGTGTAGCTGAAATGAAAGCCTCACAAGATGGAACATACCCTAAGTTCCATGTGTGCTGATCTTTTCTACCCTGTTCTTATTCCACTGAAGTAGACTCTGAGCCGGGCGTGGTGGCGCACGCCTTTAATCCCAGCACTTGGGAGACTGAGGTAGGTGGAGCATTGTGAGTTCAAGGCTAGCTTGGGCTACAATCTGAGCAAGGCCGACTTGAACTACATAGTGTGACCCTGCCTCGAAAAAAAAATAGGGCCGGGAATTTGACTCAGTGGTGTAAGTGCCTGCCTGGCAGGTGTGAGGTTGTGAGTTCGACCCCTGGTACCGCAAAAAAAAAAAAAAAAAAGACTCTGAATTGCTTTTACGACCAACCAGCAGTAAAAAACAGAGCCCTAGAACCGGGCATGGTGGTACCTACAGGCCCAGCATTCAGGAAACTGAGGCAGGAGGATTGCCTTGGAGTTTGAAGCTAGCCTAAGCTACATAGTTGAAGACCATCCTGAACTACATAGTGATAACCTGTGTAAAAAAACAAAACAACAGTAAAAACAGAAAACAGATCCCTAGAGAAACCCTGGCGGTCAGACACCCACCCGCGGGCGGGCCATTCCTCAGCTGGAGCTGGTGAAGGGAGAGTGTATGGGAGCGCCGCGCGTGTTCCTGTGGAGGCTGGGGCAGGCGGGAGAGTCAGCTCCCGCCCCTTGCACACCCGCCCGTGCGGTCTGAGCTGCGGCTCAGGGCTCCGCTGTGTTCACAGCAGGTCGGGCCTGGCGCACACGTCGCCGGCTGCTCTGGGCGCAACCTGTTGTGATTTATAGTGCGCGTTACTGAGGACTGAAGCCAGGGCCCTTGCATGAACTGCATCCCTGCCCCCCCGCTTTTTTTTTTTAACTTTTTCATTTGACCCAGGGTCTCTCCAAGTCACTGAGTTCCCTAGGCTGGGCTTCTGCCTCAGCCTCCCGGGTGCTGGGATTACCGGGTGCTCCATCACACCTGGTTCACAGAAGGTTTTTGAATGCTTCTGCGTGAATTCTGTCTGACAAGGCCCAGTTCCGAGGGTTTCTCCGGCAAGCACCCCGGCCTTCTCAGGCTCAGAGGGAGGGGCTTCCACAGCGTGGGTGCGCGGCACACTCCGTGACTGGGGCTCGCCACAGGGCAGGGGGCTCTGCACAGCCGAGGCTGGCCTGGTTCTGGGGCCAGTGCAGCTTCCCCCCCACCCCCCCGGCAGCGGGGACCCCTGCCAGCGGGATTGCACTGCTGGACCCCCGATGGGCGGCGCAGGCCCCGGCACCCTGAGTCCGTGTCCGGTGTCCGCTGAGCCCCTTCGGTCTCCGCTGGTTCCATGAAAGGATTAGAGCCAGAACAAACCCGACGCTGGCTCTGCTGCGTAGCTGTTATCAACACAGCGGGAAACGAACCGGCGGAAAGGGCCCGCCGTCAGGGGCCCCGGGGATGGGGCGGTTCGGATATTAATTTCCCCTTACAGATAGTTATACACGCATGCGTTTCACAACTCAGAAGGCCCTACAGGCCGTCCAGGGAAGTTTCTTTCCCGCTTTTGCGTTCCCGTGTCTCCCTCCAGAGCGCTCTTGGGCTCCAGACCCGCTGAAGTCCGCCCGTTCCCAGTGGGCGCCCTTGCTTTGCGTAGTCGGCCCCCTTCCGACCTCCCCGTGTCCGTGGAGCAGAGGGAGGAGGGACGTCCCTCAGGGCAGGCGTGCGCGGCGGGAGCGGGAAGGCGCCGGACTGCGGCCCGCGCTTAGCGGCCCCTCCCGGCCGGCTCCCTTCTGCCTCTGCCGCAGCTCCTTCCGCCTGGACGAGGCCCTGGCCGCCACCGGGGAGCAAGTGTGCCTGGAGCTGAGCAGCTGCCTCGCGCTGTGCGGATCCCCCGCCTTCTCCGCCGACAAGGAGACTGTGCTCAAGGGCCGCATCCGGGCCGTGGGCGGCCCCGACGACCCCGTCCGCAGGATCATGGGTGCGTGGCAAGCGCGGGAGGGTCGCGCGGGATGACGGGGGGTGCGGGGCGAGGAGCGGGTGACTCAGGATGGGCAGGCGACTGGACAGGCGTCACTGCCCGGGGATCTGAGCTCGGGATCATAGGCCCTGGGTCCAATCCGACTGGAGCGGTTACGGGGCGCACAGCAGGCGATTGGATGCCCCGAAAGGGACAGTGCCCACAGGGTGTGGCGTCGCTGCCCTGGCCGGCGGGCGGCCTGTGTGAGGCCTGTAAAGCGCTCACAGTGAGGACTCAGTGAACTGTAGATGTTATTAACAGCTGACAAATTTAAAATAAGCTAAATAAAAGTACTGCTAACTATTCGCCAAACCCGGTGGCACACGGCTGAAGTCCTAGCTACTCAGGCGGCTGAGGAGGGAACCCGCCCCCATTAGGAAGTCTGGCTGCGTGTGCTGGATTCAGGGAGCGGCTGGCACCCGAGGGGAAGCCCCGCAGCACGCACGGGGGTGCGGTTGAAGAATCCCATTCAGATCCGATCAAGGCGCAGAACATGCGTGGGTGGACGTGGCACAGTGACACCCGTGAAGGGGCACATTAACTGGTATTAGTAATAAAAGAGGAGGCAGAGGATAAAAGTCCTCATTGTTTCTGTAATAAATCTGCAAGAAGGGTGGCTTGATGGCTCCTTTCTGGCCGAGGAGGCAACGCCGGAGAGGCCAGCAGTGGGGAGAGGAGACCCCGCTAACTCATCTGCCCAAATCACTCCTCCCTGGCGACCTCTGTGGCACCCGTCGCCGTCAGAGCGGGCAGCTGAGCACTCTCCATGTGGGCTCAGTAGGTGGAGAGATCACAAATCAGGGGTGCCGGAGCTTTCCTCCTTCTTCTTCCTCCCCTGCGCACACTGTCCGGCCCGGCCGAGGTCCCTGGCTTGCTGCAGCCGCCCAGAGCTGGGTGCTGAGGCGTGAGGCGGGCTCCCACCCTCAGGACACTAAGCGGGGAGACGCACTGCAGCTGGGGTGACCGTTCAGGACAGGGCGCTGAGGGTCAGATCTGGGCAGTGATGGGCAGGACCTCCCCAGAGGGGTGATGGCAAAGCTAAGAAGGGAGCGCAACCGGAAGTTTGTGACGTCACCTTAAACGAGGAACAGCTAACCACTTTTTTTTTCCTCTCCCGGGTACTGGAACCCAGGGCCTCCTCATGCATGTTTGGCCAACGCCCTTCCACTGCGTGGCGCCCCCAGCCCTACTAATCACGTTCTTTTCTATCACAGAGTCCCGAGTCCTGACCTTCTTGGAAACCTGCCTTGCCTCGGGTCACCACAAGCCATTGCCCGCAGTGCCTGGGGGGTTAGGGCCAGTTCAGAAAGAGCTGGAGGAAGTTGCCGTGAAATTTGTCCGCCTGGTCAACTACAACAAGATGGTCTTCTGCCCCTACTATGATGCAATCCTCAGCAAGCTCCTCCGGTCCTAGCGCGCACGCGCCCTCAGCTGCAGTGTTAGTCGCTGGCCCCGCTCTCCTGAGCTCGGCTCTCCCGTCGCTTTGGAAACCGGCTAAGTAGTACAGTTCTGTGCAACAGCATTCATCCCACGGCCAAGAACAGCATGTGTCACGGGCGAAAAGACTTGTGGAAGAAGGCAATGAATTCTATTTTGAGAGATTGTATTTATGAGTGCAAGTTTACAAATCAAAAAAGTTTTTTGTTATCTTGAATTTTATAGGTAACGCTCAGCTTTTTAGCGGTTGACTGCTGTGTCTCCACTGTTACCCCACAGAGACTGCAGTGGCCTCGGCCTCCCAAGGAGGCCGGGACCCTCACCCTGCCGGCTGTGTGGCCTCCTGTGAGATGGCCCATGCTGACTGCCACCTGGAGTACAAGAGACCAAGCCATGACTTTATCTCTTTCCCCTCCCTCGAAGAGCCCCCACTCCTCTTCTTTATTTTGTGATAGAAGGGCTATATTTATTATCTTACACACACACACACACACACGCACGCATGCACACACACCCATTGCTTCTGCCATGCCTGGGCCCAGCCAGGGCCCTGGACCCCTTTTGTTTTAGAGCAGAATAGATTTTGAAAAGCTTGTTCTTTTGCAGTGAGGATGTAGTGTGGTGGTGAAGTGCTCGCCTCGCATGGCAAGGTCCTAGGTTCAATCCCTGGCGCTTCAAAAAAGAAAAAGAGCAAGAGAAAGAAACAGATATACAAGCTGGGCATGGTGCAACGCCTGCAGGGCTGTAGTCCCACCTACTTGGGAGGCTGAGGCCAGAAGAGAATTTGGGCCCAAGAGTTCAGAGCCAGCCTGGGCCATAGAGAGACTGTGTCTAAAAGGAAAGCTTATTCTTTTTTACAGGATTACCGTAACTGACCTGGACAATAGCTGTGAAGTCTATGAGATCTAAAGAAAGGAATTTCTTTTATTTGTTAGCCTGGAAAGTTAAGGGGGAAATTTTGAAGATATGTATTTATGTATATGCACACATATTTATATATGTATACATAGAGTTTAGAGAAACGTCTGAGGTTTTTTTATTGAAAAATTCACTCTGAGCCAGGCGTGGTGGTGCACACCTTTAATCCCAGCACTCGGGAGGCTGAGGCAGGAGGATTGTTGTGAGTTTGAGACCAGCCTGGGCTACAAAGCGAGTTCAAGGCCAGCCTGAACTGCATAGTGAGACCCTGTCTCAAAAAACAGGGGCTAGGGATTTAGCTCAGTGGTGTAAGTGCCTGCGAGGTTGTGAGTTCGAGCCCTGGTACCAAAAAAAAAAAAAAAAATAGAAAAGAAAAATTCACTCAGAGATAATGCACAGATGCATTGATTGATTTTGAATTCTGGAACTAGACTGAAGTATTTTTAGGTAAAAGAGCCCAATCTCCCTAATCTAGACAAAGAAGTCTTAGAATAGTCCCTGGTATTTGGGTAGTAATTTTCAAGCACTCAGTGACCAGAATTCCTGGCTTGCCCTGTGACTGTAATTTGAGTCTCACAGATGATCTGCTAAAAAAATAAACAAATAAAATGTGTATCCACGTGTGTGTGTTTTAGAACAGGGATATAAGAAGCAGAGCCATGAGTCTTTGGAATGATCTCACCTGCCAGAACTGGAAGGAGTAAATAGTGTGGTGATCCCTGTATGAATGCTGGTGGGGACTGGAGCGAAAGGGCGAGAAACATTCATCTTCTGACTGTCCAGGGGTGCCTGGCTTGATGGGCGCGAATGGCTGGGGGTGACATGGTCTCTCCAGATATGTGCTACCGGCGGACTCTAATGCTGCTTTCTCCTTGCAGTCAGAGGCGTGCTGCATGATGTGGTCAGAAGGTCACTGAGTTTAGACTTAAGGACAGATTTCCCCAATTAGGCTAGAGCTTCAGCAAGAAGGACACAGAGGTCACTGAGCAGGACCGGGGTTGTAGCTCGCGGTGTAGCACAGAGTGCTGGCCTAGGGTGTGTGAAGTCTTAGATTTTGACTCTCAGCACTGGAAAAGCAATGCATAAAGACTTTTGGATAAAAAAAAGTGGAAGAAACTTGGAAGCAATTTCAAAAAGGTCCCAGGAAGACTGAAAGGTATTCTTGAGCAATCAGGAGGAAGAGGCCGCATTTCACTGTGGTGATTTTGGTTTTTTGTTTTTTAAGATAGGGTCTCACAGTGTAGCCCAGGCTGGCCTCGGACTTGGCAGGGAACCCCCTCCTGCTTCACCCTCCTAAGGGCTAGGATTACAGGCGTGCACCACCGCACCTGGCTGACTGTGATTTTTGAAGAAAGACTAGTTATCTGAGAAATTATTATTGATTTGATTTTTTCCCCCCATAACCTCATTCATTTGCTTTGTGGTTACCTCTTCAGAGAGGCCCGGTGGGCGACTTTGGGATCGTCCCACCTCACTGCCCCTGGGTTTGTCTCTGGTGAACGGGATGTCTGGGTTTGCATCTTATTTAAGTGTCTTCTCATTTGCTTTTTTTTTTTTTTAGTTTAATTTCTGGGTTGATGCCTGTAAACTGCGTATGGTGAGTAGCTTTATTGCTACTATTTAGAACCCTTAGGAAATGACTGCTTCTCTGAGGTGTCTTCTAGATGTCACTGGTTTTTGAGTTTTGAGTCTATTGCAAGTCCTACCTCTTCAATTTGTTGGAATGAGAAGTTACTGCCTACTTGGCCCAGCCCCTGGTTCTTTGGCACTGGCCCACAGTATTTTCTATGACCCTTAGACATTCTCAGTCTTGGAAGAACAGCTGGTTAGAACAATTAGGTCACTTTGGCTAAAGTGGTACAGTCAGCAGTAGCAATAGCATCAAACAGAGCCTAGAAAATGACAAACTGAGGTAACCATTAATTTGTCATCTTTAACCATATGAACTAGATTTGTGGTTATAAAGCAAAATCTAAAACAAACCAGAAGATTACATTAACAAATAAGTGCTTAATATGTCAGTTGTACCCTCTGGGCAGAAATTTTAAAAGGGTTTAGGGAAAAAATAGAGAAATGGAAGAAGAGGAAGAGATTAGAGGCAAGGCTGGAGGACAAAGGGGAATCACACAGACTTTGGGAAACTGGTGCAGAAGACAGGCGGGAAAGAGAGAAAGAAGAAATAAAAGGAAGAACAGAACAGAACAACAACCACAAAAAGCTAGAAACCATGTTCACACTCAGAAAACCGAGATCAAACAATGAAGGAGAAAAACAAAAAACAATGAAGAGAGAGAAAAGGCCACTTCCAGGTTTGTGTCTGTTGTCACTGGTAAACAGTGCATGGAGACAGAGCGCAGATCTGTGCTGATTTATCCCAGCAGGCCAGCAGCAGCTTTTTGGCAGGCAGTGGATGTAACTGCAGTGAGCCTGAGACCAGACCTGTTCAGTCTGCAGCCATCACGGGCCTGAGCCCAGCTGGGAGCCGCTAGGTGGCGCCGGCAGCCTCTGAGTTCTGAGCTCAGCTGGCCCCCCTGCTAGATGGCTCCTGGCCAGTCACCCTCTCCTGCGGGAGTGACCCTGCCCTCAGCACTCTGTGCCAGCCAGTTCATTCCCTCACACCCACTGCTCCCCTCCACTGCCGCGTCCCTTCATGGAGGCCTCTGGGGTCGCCAGCAGTCACTGCGTCCCCAGGTTCAAACCATTCCTCTCGTGCAGTGAGTCCCATCTCAGGGAGAAGGCTCTGCCAGCTACCACCTTCTTCATGAAGTTTCTCTCTTCACTCCCCCTGTGGGCTTCAGTTCTCACTTCAGATCCTTCCTGGTTTCAGGAGTCCCACTTCTTTCCTTCTCTTCCTTGTGCTGCTATATTCCAGCAACTGTCCGAGAGGCTCTCTGCGGCTTAGCACTGCACCGTCTTCCCAGAAGTCTCTCTGGAGGAAGAGCACAAGAGCTGGTCGGGTCGGCCCCTAGAGGATGGGTATCACAGGTCAAAGGGCGGAAGCAGGGACTCTGTGAGGTTTCAGACCCAGGGGTATCAGACTATGTTCTGCTCCGGGTACTGTTGGAACCGCTGATGGTGCTGATTGTAGGAGCTCAGTGAGAGGTCATTGTAAGCAGATGAGCCATGCCATTGCTTCTAATCTACAATGATACATCAGGTTTAAGAAGCAGAGGCAGATAAGATGTATCTTTAGGTCCCTGGAGGATCTGGGGTCACTGTACCCCGGCAGTCAAGCCATAATTTAGGTGAAAGTACGTTTAAAGAAAAAAAAAA
>RJWM01031482.1:0-22375 GCA_004363535.1 Dasyprocta punctata | reverse complement strand
GGTGTCTCCTAGGTCTCAAAATACAGTTAAGGTATGAATTTATGATTCTAATTGTTTGAACAGCAGAATGAAGTGCTATAAATGAAGGTCTAAAGTTGTCTATTCATACAATGTAGGTGTATGTTTTTTGTTTAATTTGAGATAATTATAAATCTACATACAGTTGTAGCAAATAATCTAGTGGAGCACTGAATAGACTTTGGGCAGCATGCCCCCCTCCCACTGTACTGTCTGTGACCCTTGTGTAACGACTCTAGGAGTCTCTGTCCCTCCCTGCTGTGTCTTATGGGATATGAAGGGGCCTGCAGAAACTCAAGTTCAGTGAACTTCAAATTGAAATAGCATGTATTAGAATTCAGTATTTTTATGACTGCCCCTGACCAAATGAGAAATGAATTTTCTGAAAGCTTATCTCAATTTCCCAAGTTACCTGCATGCTCCAACTATCCTGCCTAAGCCACCTTGTGATTTGTACCAGTTTGGGACCTGGCTGAGTATTTTACTTCCACCCCACATAGCAGAACAGTCTCCTTCAGCCAGCAGTGGCAAAGGAATTCATCTCTGTCCCCCAAGGAACATTTGGTATCATAGTCTCCTCTGGGAAGCTGATTGTCTTAGCCACTTTCCTATCCCTGGGACAAAATACTCAGCACCACAATTTAAAGGTGGAAAGATGTAGTTTGCTTCACAGTTTTTACTGGATTCAGTCTCCATAGTCCTGGAGGAACTCTGGCTCCAAAAACCTCAGAGGAAGGGTCTGGACAAAAGACCACTGATCATTGCAAGGCCACCAAAAAGCAGAGACAAAAGGAAGAGCCAGCTAGGGAGACATATGGTTCATTGCCATATCCCCAGCGGTCTTCCTCTTTCAACCAGTGCCCACCCGCTCACAGCACATTCAATTAGGAGCTTATCAGTGGACTTGTGGCATCATTAAGATCCAATCACCTTGAAATGCTCCATCTCTGAACCAATGGGGCAATGGGGGGGTATTTTAGATCTAAACCACAGATAACCCTGGTTGACCTTGTCAGCCTAGAGGGCACATGGGTACATTCTCAGAAATTCACAGCCTTTTCTGACTGGCTGGCTGGGATGAGGCCGCCTATGCTAGAGCACAGAACACTGCACAGGGGACACTTAGGTGAGTGACATATGAAGACTGGTTCTGGTTCCAGTGACTTAGGTGACCAACACAACTATGCTACCCAAATCACCACACCTACTGAAAACCACTTCACCTTCCCATGGTCTGTTTCCAACCTGCTCTGCATCCTTGGCTTCATATCTCTCACCCGTCTCCCTTTGCCTTTCTTAAGCACCTTCCTCCAGTCACAGAGTAACTAAGGTCTTCAGATAAAACAGTCCCTACTGCTTGCTTTTTCCTATTCGCACATATTCGTACAATTTGGGCAGTAGTTTGTTGCCCTCAGCAACACTGCAGTTTGGATTGGACCTTTATTCCTTGGGAAGGATTGTTTTGTTCACGGTATCATGTATGGTAGCATTTCTGGCCTTTATTTTGCTTATACCACCAGCATAGCTGGGAGAGTCAAAAATGACAAGTGGCCTGGCCAAAAGTGCTATGGGGAATAAAATCTTCCCTGATTGAGCTGAAGCACAGCCAACTTATCTCTGCCTCTCTTCCTTTGTAAAACACTTTGATTCTTTATGTTTTTATTTTCTTCCTCACACTTGTCATATTCACTGCCTCTTTTTTTTTTTTTTTTGGAGTGTTTGAAATTGTACCAGTTACTCTAAAGGTGAAAATAAGCAAATGGATAGCAAAATAACAACAACAACAGCAAAAATCAAAACCAGTCGCCATTTGTCTCATGGTTCTTAGAGCTGCTGGACCACTATTTCTGTCCCTCTTCCCCCATGCATGCTCCATATCTGCGACCTCTATATAATCTGCCTTCTCTTGCCACCATTCTTGGAGCAGTTTTGCCAAAGTTGTGAATGGCCTCTCACTTGCTCTCATCTTTGGACATGTCTGATTCCTCACATTCCACAAAACCTCTTCCAATTTAACAACGTTTGACCACTTCTTTTGACTTAGATGCATTTTGTTTGACTCCAAATTTATTTTCCATGTTAGTATCATTTTTGTGATTGGATCATGCACCAGGCTGATACATAATTCACTGAATTCTACGCTTACATCTACTTACCATTGTTTCCATGTTTACATCTGCTTGTCATTGTTTTTTGTTATACTTCTATATGACCATCTCTTAGGCTATTCAGTGACTCCTGGTCCATGAATCATTCATGTGTACAACATTAACACAAACACAAAAAATGTAAGTGAAGCTATGCCCTTTAATTGGTCTATCCAGCTAGTATAAGGCAACTCGCTATCAATTTTTCCTGGCTTCATCCTTATCTCTACAACCTTGGAAAGGTAAGTATGCTTTCTATTATCCAGTAATCTTTTTACTCATTCAATAGTCTTCCCTGGTAAATAAAAACTCACCAATAGTTCCAGCAAGCTTCTAAATGTCTCAAAGATGTCTCTAGTCAGAATACTTCTTTAGCTCCAGTCTCACAGTTTTAGAAGCCCTCTAGACATCTGTCACCAAGGTAATACCTGGATATCTCGAAAAAGAAATGTGCAAATCTGAACTGATTGTGTATCAAATTCTGTCTCCCTACATTGTAGGAGAAAAAAGGAGGGAGTGGTAGAAGAGGAGCAGAAAAATAAGAGGGAGAAGGAGAAGAAAGAAGGAAAGAAGAAAATATGTTTTGGATATACATATTATTTGCCAATCTCCTTGAATTCAAATGACAGATAAAAATATGAGTATATTCTTTTTGTTTGTCTTTTCGAAAACTTTCTGCAAAATTAAATAGACTAAATATTTCTACCACTACTTCTTATATCTTTTTTCAAATTGACCACCACTTTTATTTACCTTATGGCTATTTGTGTTAGTCAGCTTTCTCATTGCTGGGACACAAGATCCAACATTCACAATATAAAGCATGAAAGGTCTATTTAGCTTGGCTTTCAGTGGGTTTAGTCCATGGTTAGTTGACTCCAAGACAAAAATAGTGGAATGACATGGCAGACCAAATTTCTTAGTTCACAGTGGCAGGGAAGCAGGGCAGGGAACTGTGTCAGGGGAGAAGGACCAATGACCAGAAACAAATTCCAAGATCAGGCTTTCACGATTCACCCAGACACATCCACAAATGTGTTCCCTCAATTTCCTGGATAGATCACAAACCAATCAAGTCAACAAACCACTTTAACCATAACACTTTTCTTTGTTCAAAAATGTTCCATGTCTTGCTTAGTACTTGCTCCTTTTGTCTTGCAACTTTCTACTCTAGTACAGCATCCATTCTGAGGGATTCAAGAGTAATCACATCCATTCTCATGCTTTTCTTTTCCTGCAAGGTAAATGCAATCTATGCACACCCCATCCTCCTCAACCAACCAACCCTCACTTTGGAAGTTTCATTAGCCATTGCTCTATAACTGCTGTTCATTCCAGACTGTTTGCAGAGATGGAGATGGTCCCATTCTCCATCTCGCATTGCCTTGATGAATTATTTCCACATGCCCCATACATTTTGCAAGGTTTTATTTTACGTGTGAAAATATGCTGTGGAATTCCATTCCACCTGAAAACATTTCTTCTTGGTATTTTCTCCTTATCCTGATTCTGCTTTCTGAGCCTGCATATCTCTTCCACTCATTGCTTGCTATATTGTAGTCATTTTGCATATTTGGCTCCTCCTATTGCTTTAGCAGATTATTAAGGACAGGCACTAACATCACATGCATTTTATTTGTATACTTTAACAATGTCCAGCACTTAATTGGGGATCAATAAATTTTTACAGATAAAATGGATCAATGTGATAAAAATTTTTTTTCACTTCTCTGTTCATTTGAACTAGGGAATAATACCTCTATTTGCAATGGGCTGTGATTAATTCACAGTAAAAAAAAATCTATATTACTGCAATTAAATTCATGACTTATGTAAGTCATGTGTCTTTCCACTGTTATCAAAAGGGAAATTTTCATCTGTTAAAACTGACATCTTCACCTTGAATGGTTTATTTGATGAGCCCCACGGGTAGCAATTTTCAGTGTCTTTTGTACCAACATTGGTCTTTGTTGACCTCACTTGCCCTTTTCACATTTGCAAAATCCTGACATATGAGTTTTAAACCACATACCTGGGCAAACTATATTGCTTTGAAAGATGAAGAATAAGAAAAGGATGTTATTTCTATGAAGATCATTATTTCTACTTTATATTTTTTGAATTGGCAGATTCTTATCATTCAACTGTTTGACTTTCATGCACCTTTTAATTTCTACAAATACAGTTTAAGTCTTTTTGTACTTATTCTATTGCCACATTGGACAAATAGTAACTCTTACTTTTCTAAGTAGCTAATATGTACCTTATTACAGAATATCTTTGACTTGGGCACAAATTGTTTTCCCTATTTTATAAATAAAATTGCTGAGTCTTAATGATTTGTCCAAATGAGAAATGGAGGATTTGGATTTTGATATTTCATTCTAGTCATCTATTTTTGAAGATTTTTTTCATATGACTAGAATTTCAAGTAAATGGGAAAATGTATCAGTATTTCAATCCAGTTCTGGAAGTTGGAAAGAAAAACAAGTGGAAATAAAAGACAATGACTTCCATGCAGACTCTGTCTCAGATTGATTTTTGATGGAAGTTAGTTTCCAAACAAAGACTCACACCCAATGCTCATACAATGGGGCATTCCATTTAAGATATCACTGAAAGAAATAGTCACAAGTAAGAGAATGGTGATTCTCTGGAAGCAGTTTACAGAGATAAAAGATACGGAATGTTTTCTCTTTTTTGACCCTTTTTCTCTTAAGATAAAAACAATAAATATTAAGTGATCCAGATGTAGGGGAATCAAGTTTTCTTTTGTCCAATATGGCAGTCATTACTCATATGTGATGGTTAACAAGGAACTTTCAATTAATTAAAATAAATTTTTAGAAATCTGTTCCACAGTTGCACTAGCCACACTTTTGGAACTCAGCAGCTAAATGTTCTCATTAACATTTCTATAATCACAGAAATTTCTATGAATAATTCTTTTCCGGAGCCAGCATCATCAGTTACTATCCATAGAATTTTAGGCAAGTTACATACTAAAAATTTAGTTCATAATTTCTAAAATATCTTATTTATTCAATGCAAATGCAAAGGAATAAATACTCATTAGATTTGGAGATTATGACTCTATAAACCTCATTTGTTTCTTTTTGTTTTTTCTTTCATCCCTGAGTATAGGCATGGTACACAGTGGCCAACCTCGATAGCTTACTGAAAGAATAAATGTAAAAAAGATTTGTTTTCTTCTTAGTTCAAGTTTTTCTGATATTTATTTAGTTAGTTCTATTCATTTATTTGGAACAACTGTTTAGAAAAGCAATATTGAATCCTAGCTATGCAATTGGCTCATACATTTATTATTTAATTTTACTTCTAATAATAAGCATACTGAAGTAAATTTCATGATATTAATTTATGCTCCTGAAATAGCTTTTAATTTCTATAACAGTATTCACATTCAAGTCTACAAAAGAAAATTTAGTTTTTTAGTAGATATGGTGATGTTTGCCTGCAATCCCAAAGAGACTGAAGCAGAAAGATTGCCATGAGTTCATGGACAGCCTAAACTACCCAGTTCAAGTTCAACTTGAAACACATAGTAAGACCCTGCCTCAAAAAAAAAATACCAAAAATTTATTTTTCATTCTGGCTTCTTCTTCTAGTAGACAACCCAAAATTTTGAGAGGAATAAGCTATTACTTATTATATTATGATTTATTTTCTGTGTTTAATATATATACACTGATTCCACCTCTGGAAATGGAGTCTTCCATTGACTTACGAATACCATATTATGTTTGTGTCTTTAAATTATTTCTATTTTGCTGTCTCAAAGTGTCACTGGTAAGTTCTCCTGTGATGATCAGATTTTAACTGCTGGGCTCCACCTCTGGTAGGTAGGACATATCCTACCAGAACTCCCAGAACTTCCAGGTTGATGACCAGAATCCTAGTGGAAGATTCTTCATTAGTACACAGACCATGAATACTCATTCTGTTCATCTTCCTTACCTCCCCTCCTCTATTTTCACCTTTGTCTGTGCTCACAAAATTTGTCAGTAGTTTTTTTTTGTGTGTGTGTAATGTGAATTTCAAACAGCTCATCTCTTTATGTTTCTATTTCTGTATCATTCATTACCCTTAACTCCACCAATCACTTGATCATTAGGTCATGAGGGTACGATGAGACTAATGTTTTTAAAAAAAAAATGGAAGAAGAACTGGGAATTTAGCTCAGTGATAGAGCACTTACTTTGGATTTATAAGACCCTGGGTTCATTTCCCAGCAAAAAAAAAAAGAGAAAAGATTGATATTCTTTCCTGCCACCTGTACTCCATCTGCTCATATGTTTCCTTAAGAATATTAACTCAGAAAACTCCATGTGAGTCCTTCGTCATGTGGTTGTTGTCTACCGGCCCACCTAAAGAACCCTCAGTAGACATCAAATCTGCCATCACTTCAATGTTAGAGTTCCTACCTCCAGAAGTTACAAAAGTAAATTTCTGTTTCTTAGTTTACCCAATCCATGGTATTTGCCATATCAACCAGAACAAAGTAAGAAAGAGCCCTTACTAAATATTGAAGAAAGTACAGAAAAATTTAAGGTTGTTTTAAATGTAATTAACTCCAGGTTGTTGTTCTGATACTTAAATATCATTTGTCACATTCTCCACAGCAGTTACTCAGTTATTTGACTCTTCCCATGACAAGGGAAAACATAAACTTTTGTTTGGAAAAATGTAACTATCTCTCCACAAGCATCCAATTCCTGGCTCTCTCTGTTCCTGAAATTTATTGATTGAGTCTATTGCTTCTTCCACAAGGCAGCTTTTCAAATATAGGAAGGCATAAAAGTATCTTAACAAATCAGGTCTGGGCTCATGCACACAGAGTTCTGGATCACTCAAGTTGTTTCCTGTAAGTAAAAGTCATGATTATGCACTGGAATTACACTGATCTCATGTGTATCACCATATACTTCTCTGAACTTCTGAGAAGCTCCTGCAGATAAGCAGCATAGTTCATCACAATGAATTTTCTTCTTTGGCTCAAATACATGGATGGTGTCTTAGTTACTTTTCACTCATTGCTGAGACAAAATACTTGACGCCTAAAATTAGGGAAGAAAAGATTTATTTCTCACAGTTCTCAGGAGTTTGCTCCATACTTAGTTGGCTCCAAGGCAGCATGGCATGGCGGGGCAGCCATTCATGGTGACCACCAAACAGCAAGCTGAACCAGCGAGCAAGAGAGCTAAAGCATGAGAGAAAGAGACCTGCACTACTCCCGCCCTTACACAGTATATTGGCTACACCCCTGGGTGGATGCAGCACTCTCATAGCCAATCCCAGCACTAGACAACAAACCAATCACAAATGCCAGACTCAGCCCCATCCAAATTATATGAGGACTTGGGAGGGGGACACAGGATCTAACCAATACAGACAGACAGAATTTTAAAATATGAAGCATTTGAAATACCATATCATTCTCCCACAATCTCTTTCCTGTGTCCAGAAGGAAAAGTGGCATCTTCAATTTTGACCCTTCTAGCGGAACCTGATTTGCAGTTTCACTCTTTCACTGTTCTTGTAGCAAAAAACAGCTGTTAGTTGCTATGTGTTTTACTTTCTAGATTTGTGGCTAGCTATGGAGTAAATTAACTTTTTCTAGGTGGCCAATATCATACATCCTTGAAAATGTAAGTGCTCTTCAAAATATATATTTTTATCTCTTTCATTAGATCGTATACTTCTATCTTTTCTAGATGAATTGCTGTTCAAACTGACCTTGAATCTAAGGACAGATTCTAGCCTTAACCATGGGACTTTGTACCTGGTAGAATTCCCTTGGTCACTCAAGAAAGTATGGTGGTACCTCAGTTCACAAATGTTACTTGTTCTATGATTTGGAAAAGTTGACCATGTTTGTGTTTATATAGGAAAGATGACTGAATTCATGTTTGTTACCCAATGCAGAATTTACAAACAAAATTTTGCCAAATGCTTCTGCTTGTGAACCAAATTGTTTATAATCAAAGTCATTCGTGAACTGAGGTACCACTGTATCTAAGTAAAATTAGATATAGAGACTTAGAGGAAGTATTAGTCTTTCAATCATGTATTGATTTCCCCTAGTCATTCTATCTGCTAAGCACCACCTGGATATGTTTAACTTGGAATATTTCTATATATCACCACCTGGATTTGAATTAGAAGCAAGGGGACTTAGACATGCTTAAAGAGTTTCAGTCCTCGCTGAAGTATTCATTTATTTATTTAACTGTGCTAGAGATCCAATCCAGGGCCTTGAGCATGTTAGGCAAATATCCTAACATTTCCAGAGCTTTTAAAATAATAGTTGTTTTTGTCATTTTACCTACAGATCCATTTTCCATCCTGCAGCAGCATAATCTGTGAAATATGTAAATCCAATTATGCTATTTCTCTTCTTAAATGTCCTTTAATAAATTCTCATTGAACACTTAATAAAGTTCAAACACTTCACCATGATAAATGAGGAAATCTGAAAATTATTCTAGCCTCCCTGTCAAATTTCATCCACACTTTCGCTTATTACCAGACTCTTCCAATTAAGGGCTTGTGCTCCCCTATACATCTGCCTTCCGAATGGCCCCTGCTGTCATAGACCTTACATATTTTCAGGAGGAGGTTATTGACAACTGCCAGGTGGTCCAGTGGAGTCATTTGGATGGGTTCTGTAGGCCTTTTCTGCTGATGTATTAATTGAACAGACCCATTTTGAAATAATGGAGCAAACAACATGTACGGGAGAACAAGGAACCCTCTAAGCCAAAAGAAACAAGAGCAAAGACTGAGATAGTGTACTTGGTGCTTTCCAAGGTCAACATGGAGGTCAATGGTGATCAAGAGAATGCAGGTGGGGTGGGAGTAGGATGAGGTCAAACTAAAAATAATAAAAAGCATTATGTAAGAATTTAAGCATAGTAATAAAGATTTCAAATTTAATTCTCACTGGTATAGGTACCTATAGGCAGTTTGGAGTAGAGGCATACGGGATTTTGACACCCACTTTTGAATTAACAAGAGAAAGAAACAGCCACAGATTTGGCTCAGAGGCTCAAGCGCTTACCTGGTAAGTACAAGATCATGATGATTTCCATCCCTGGTACAAACAAACAAACAAACAAAACACTTAAAAAAGGAAAGAAAGAAAGAACCTTGGTTTTGATGGTTAAGGGAGTAGTCTGTGTTGGCTTCCTCCTCAGAGCCAACAATTGCATGCAGTTGTTCTGGGACTGCAGACTGTGTGGTGTCTAGAGCTGCCATTAAACTGATCAGCTAAAATGAAAGGAGGGTCTAGGAGGTAGTATCAGGACAACTCAAGAGTAGAAAGTCTAAGGATTATTTCACAACAGAACATATGATGTTATGTTTGCATTTTTAAAACTTTTTTTAAGTTTCTGTAGCTTGACTTATCACTTAGAGGGTGAATAGATGCAGGAAGAATGGTCATGTTTGGGGGAAAACAGCAAACAATATACACTTAGTGACTACATTATGCTAATCTGGCTTCTCGTGTTGCTTCCGTCAGCCTGGAATGTACCAACCTCTTGATTCCTGAACAACTCCTTTCCTGAAGAGCACAGGGCAGAGCACAATGCAAAAGCAAATACCTCATCAGTCAGGATTGTAGTCTTGCTAACCCTGTCCAAAATATTTGTCTTTGTTGTGAGTAACTATCTCATTCACTGAAGACTTTATTTTATTTTACACTCTTGAGAATACAAAATAAATAAAGAGACTAAAAGCAGCCACGTCAGATACATCTTTCAAAGATTCTGCCAAGATCTGTCAACCTGAGCCTCTAAATAACTGGTGACAAATGTTGTGTTGACATATTTCTCTACTTCCCAGTGAATAATTAACAGCAAATGTCAGGGAAGGCTGGCATAGTAATTTCACACAAATAAAAACCTACTTCCAACTCATTTCAAGCATCCATAAACTCTTCCCTATAGACACTTTTCTGAAACAAAGAAAACTACATGCAAAATTATCAGAAAACTGGTTGCCTTCTAGGCATAGTAGAATTTTATGTTTTCATCATTGTCAGACTGAAAATAAAGAGAGCAGAGTATGGAGAAGCAGCTGAAGACACTGGATGAAAGGAATGTGTTACTTCTGCGGTATAAGAGACAGGACAGTGCAAAATGAGCAGCCTCTTAGGTTAAATAAAGGCAGGTTCCAGTCTTGACACCACCACTTATAATCTGACCTTGATCTCCTGAATTAATGTCTTAGTTTTTGCATTTGTTAAAAAAGTAGTAGTTGTGTTTACAAGGCTGTTGAAGATGAGAGCAATATATGCCAATGCTGTGAAGATCAAATCAAATTTGTTCACTGACACAGGAAAGATAACCAATGATTGAATGTCTACACAGATGAATAGTTATACCTGGCACTCCCATATTGGGTTACTGATACTAGACACCCCAAAATTGTGTTTCCTTCACATACTTCTATCCATGGCCCCTTTCCTGCCACACAAGAGAGTTGGGTAAGGGTCACAGAAACTGTGAGGTGTGATTAAAAAACACAACAGACATTGAATTTTTTTAAAAGGGCAGTAAAACACATTGTCATGAATCCCCCTCAGGAGTCTCCTCTGCTTCAAAGACACTTATGCCATCTTTCTTGAAGATTCTGAGGCAGTTCTGGAAGTCTTCTTTCATGAGCATCTTTAGTTGCACTGTTGTGGCTGACTCAATGTCTTGAATCGATTCAAAAACTCTATCTTTCATGTTCCTTTTGACTTTGAGGGTGAGCTAGGTGTCGTATGGTGCCACATTCGGTGAGCAAAGTGGATGTGAACATGGCACAGTGTTTTCACCAGTCAGTCTTCCACTGAATGTCACTCTGCAGCAGCATTCATAGCATTTCTGGTCATGCCTCAAAAAGACACCCATGAAAGAGGACATTCAGAACTGCTTCAGAAAGTGGCAACAAAAAGAGTGATAGGATAAGTGTGTCTGAAGGAAGAGTATTTTGAGGTGGGTTATTGGCAAAAATGGAACGCATTTTTTATTTAAACATGCATCATATATTTTAATCATTCTTTTATTATAATCTGAAACTCAGCACATTTGTCATACATCTATTTACAAAAACTCTTTGCCAATCCCCTCTCTATAGTACCTTAAAAAGTTTGGATATATTCATACATAAATAATGAGTCAGTTTCACAGCTGGGGCCCAGAAATGCTCCTGCTTACCTAAAGGCACATCACTAATCAGATAGGTGGCATGCACTGGAAAGCAGACTTGACTCAGGAATCCGGAGAATAAAGATGTGAAGAAGAGATATCATTACAATAAAAATGATTTATAAGTTGCAAGGGGAATTTATGAAAATTCAAACTTCCTAACTGTGAATTTATCTATGAATATCTTGAGACTGCTGTGCTTGGCAAAAGAATCTCCTTCCCAATTCAAATCAAATTCTCTTCTTCATTGTGGATTAAACATTTATGAGTTACATTTATTGGATCCTGAATAAGATTTTCATTTGCTGATACAAATACTTTGCTGGCCAAGGGCTCCTTCTGATTGATGCATGTTCTATCCTTATGATTTTTACCCCTTTTCTGGCATACAAAAAATCTGAATTCATCTTGCAGGAAGGGTGGTGGGGGTGCAGTCAGTGTAAGAACACTTTCGGACCCAAAGAGGTAATGAGGTCTGCAAAACTCTAAGATAAAATAGAATGTCCAGATCAATTTTAATCAAATGACTTAGACTTTCCTTTCTAGCAAAAATCCATTTTTCTGATACAATGCAACTGTGAAATTCAAGTTTTGATAGTCATTTTTCTTAGTGATTTGTTGAGCAGAAGCAGGAAAACAGGTGCCCTGTTCTTTCTCTTTTTGATATAGTGGCTCACCAAAAAGCATATGTTGCTGAGTTTTGTTGGTTATGCTCAAATCTTTTCAGCAGACCAAGAGAAGCCCAGAAGTAAACATGGAAAGGGATGCATTCTGGGAAGTGTGGCAAGAGACTGACTACCAGATTCATGCAGAATGTCAGTGCTCCTTGGCTGGCCAATGACTGAGACTTATTTAGGAATGAAGCAATGTATCACCCAAGCAATAGGATGACAGAGATTCAGAAGCAGAGCTTATGAGCAGTCATACATAAACCACATATTGGATTTGGATTTGAATTTCTGGATTCACATCTAGCCTTACTCCTCAGATGTCTTGTAAACTTAGGGATATTTAGATTGTAAAATTGTTCACCTAAAATTGATGATAATAATAGTAATGACAGTGTCCCTCATTATCTCACTTCAGGGCTGTCAGGATGATTAAATAGCATAGTACACATGCAGTTCTTATCATACTGCCTAGTACACAAAAGAAAAGTGCATGTAATCATTATAATGAAAAATTAAACAAACACATGAAAGTAGAATTTGTTATTCTACTTCATTATTGCCACCAGTGAGCACCTTCTAGCCATAGATTTAAGATGTTGGCATCTCATTTGGAACATTAAATAGCAAATGTAACTCCACTTATTAATATAATAGAAGTTATATAATTGAAATATAATTAAAAATAAAAGCCATGGGTACAAAATAGTGGAATATCAAAAATCCATGGCAGTATCTGGAACAAAGGAGGAAGAGTGACTTAGTTGTCAGAACTGGAACACCTCGCTTCTGAAAGATAAGCAGAGATATTTGAATTTAAGACTGGCACCAAAATTATACAGTTGTTTATTTTCCAAGAATCACCAGCTGTGGGTGAATACAAAGAATGGATTCAAGAGTCAGAAGATAGGATAAGTCAAAAACAGTAAACATTCAAACTTTGTACGTATTTCCTTCAGAAAATGAGACATCTTCTCAAACATCTCATCTGAAACAGGAGATCAATAAGTGCTTGTTAAATAAATAAAGAAAAAATTGATGATAATGGTATGATACTTTTAGGTGCTGGAGATGTACAGATGGAAAAGACATTATACTTCCACTTACGTTGCTCATGGTTTGGTGGCTGAAGATATATTTTAGTGCAATTTAACATCAGATAATTGTTTAATATAATTAATTTGATAATGCACTATAGAATTTTTAAAATTTCTTCAGAAATATCTCATTTGATATTATAAAAACTATTTGCAAAATAAATTTTATTTCTAAGTTACAGCTAAGAAAACAAAAGTCCAGTGAAGATGATACCATTAATCTAATATTTGATAGATAGTGAACATAAATAGCATGCCTGTGTAGGATGGTGTTTTAGTTACTTTTCACTCGTTGCTGAGACAACTCCTGACACCCAAAATGAAGGAAGGAAAGGTTTATTTAGCTCACAGTTGTTGGAGGTTTCAGTCCATAATCAGCTGGTTCCAAGGCAGAGCAGCATGGCACTAAGGCAACACTTCAAGGCAGCAGCCAGAGCAAAGCAGTCAGAGTAAAAGGTGTGGTTAGAGTAAGCCTCTTCTCCTCCCTTATATTGTACATAGACCAGCCCCTCCCTCAAGGGTTGGTGTAGCTTCACAAATCTCTTTGCTTTTCTTTGCACAGGATGAGGATATTTACAAAGAACCCTGGCTCCCTGCTGAGTCTCTTAGTTAAACTTCTGACCTTCTCAAATTGACACAATGAACAGGTAACAGCTTATGCTTTACACCCCAGGATGTAGAGCTGTTGAGTTAGTTAATTAAGCTTCTAGACTTCTCAAGTTGACACAACGTATAAACCATAACAGATGGTCTCCCCAGAATTATTCCTGAGGTACAGAAAGCACACTCCACAGCCTGGTGTGATGGTGCACTCCCGTAATTCCAGCACTCTGGAAGGCTGAGGTAGGAGGACTGGAAGTTCTAATAGCCTTGTCCATTTAGTGACTTACCAACACCCTGTCTCAAAATACAGAAGAGGGTGAGGCTCAGTACATATGAATGAGTTCAATTCCTGGTACCACAAAAGAAAAGTACAGTTCTTTGCCACCTCCTTATCCCTTACCATAATGGACAAAGGTGGGCCCTGCATGAGCAGGACTTTAAGGCTTAAAGTTTGATGCCATTCTGTCTGAGAGGTGTTCATAATAATCCGATCCATGCAGCATCAGTGAAGGTTGGAGTCCATGAGCCTCACTACCCAAACCTAGATCTGTTCAGGGTATTGGGCAGATTTCATAGGAAAGTTATGGAGGACACTAATTTCCTTATCAGCACAATGTAAAGGTGGCCTTTAGGAGTCTCAGAACTCATATATAATGATTTTGGATTGATGTTTGATTTTTTTATATCATCTTGACTGGGCCACGGAGTCCACAAACTTACTTAAGCTTTGCGTTGACTCTTTCTGTGAGAATATTTTTGGGTGAGATTAACATTTAAATGAACATTTAATGTCTAAAGCAGATTGTCTGTAAAGTGAGCGGACCTCACCCAATCAGTCAAAGGCTGTAATGGAATAAAAGTTTGACCTCCCCCAACGGGAAGGAACAGTAGCAGCAGACAGCCTTTGGCCTTAACCTATTGCAGTGACTGTTCTTGAGAACCTAGCATGTTTGCCCACCCTGCAGAATTGAGATTCTCCAAATTTCCTAATCACATTTAAAATAAATCTCTCTTTAAGTGGTGGCTAAGCTTAATTGTGTTAATTTGTGGGCTTGTTAGCTGTGTAGGGGTACTAAAGCACAGTTCTGATGTGGCTGGGTGGACCATGGAGGTGTGACCTTGGGTATCATATTTGGACCCTCACAACTTCTCTGGCTCTGTTCTCCTGCTTTAAAGAACCTCATTAGCACAGCAGGCAGAAACCATTCTCATAATAAACTCATCTTTTGCTGTACTTGCCAAACACCACGCACTGAACATCTTTGTTCTGCCGCACCCTTCTGCCATATTTCTCTCTGCCAGCCAGTCAAATTTAGACGGAATTCCCTGAAATTGTGAGCCAGATTAAGCCTTATTAAAATTGTAGGTGACAAGTACTGTGTTCCAGCTACAGGAAAGTTGAATAATAAACTCTACATACATACACATCCTAATAGTTCTGTTTCTCTAGAGAACTCTAACATGGACTAATGATTTTGACAGCAGTCACCTTTTGTGACTGAAACATAGCAATATATGGTCTATGTCTGTGCTTTATCGTAACCAAGTAACTGAAGGAGAAAATTAAGTATTTTTAAAATCGAAAGAAAGGATATTAACTAAATAAAAGAGTGCTGGTCTTTCTTTCAGCGACCATTTCTCTGGTATTTACCTGATTTTGAGAATTTCAGGCTCAGCTATAGAAGAAGCAGTGTGATAGGAATGTTTAAGGGCCATCCAGGAAGTAGTAAAATCTGAGTTTGTTGTTTATTGATATCTCAAGAACATCTACATTTTAAGAGTTGGGACTATTTACACCTTCACCATTTTCAAAATTTCTAAAATTATAGTAACATAGAATGGAGACTTTTATGAGATTATGCAAAATTCTGTCAAGGAAACAAATTTGGAGAAATATGCAAGGAGCTAACTGATAATCACACTCCTACATGCATAAACTTTGAGGTTGTGATACCTATAGATTCAAAATTCATGATATCTTATGCCACAGATTAGCTCTTTAAAAGCAGGTGTGCATTTTCTAGGATATAGTGGGTTGTCCCCAAAGCCATTGCTTCATAATCAAGCTTATTTTTAAAGATGGAACCATCTGAAAAAACTGCAGTAACTGGTGAAATGTGATAGCTTAGTTGGAGCTGATGTGTATCTAATAAGAAGTTGGAACCATCTGAAAAAACTGCAGTAACTGGTGAAATGTGATAGCTTAGTTGGAGCTGATGTGTATCTAATAAGAAGAGGCCGCTTAGCAAAGGTTTGGCAGCAGGAGTGTTGAGGCATGATATCTATTTCAGCTGAGCAGATAACATACCCTTGCTTCTTTGTGCAGTGAAGGGAATTCGAATGAATATGTGACCACCAACTCACCTGAACTGTATGCTCTGGGAAAGCAACTCCCTAAGGAGGAATTGCAGGAGATACTACAGGATATTGAAGCCTGCACCATAGAGGCTGAAATTCCGGACAGAACTTTCACTCCAGAGGCCAATTACACCTCACTTGATATTCAAAGGACAGATCGAATTCTATAACCAAGGATAAATTTAGTGGTTAGAAAGGAATGATATTATGTCAGAGCACATGCACATGTAATGTTTTGCCAAAGACAAGTAAGGTCTGAGACATGTAGACTAATACTCAATACCTCACACCAATATCCTAACTGTTTAAAAAACTTGAAGACTAGGAAAAAAGTGAGTGTTTATGGGTGAAGACTTTTGTCCCTCGAAGCTCTATGGACTTCAGGCTACTAAGGCCTGCTGCACAGGTGGTGATCAAATAGCCCAGAGACTATATGAGTTGTACACAGTGATTGTCCATGTACCTGAGAAATCATGAACATAGATTTGTGATCACTCATGCATTGAATACATATAAAGAGACAGAATCTTTCAAGTGTTACTATTATCATCTGATATTACTCACTGTGATGGATTCTTTTTCTCTCTGTGTCTCGTAAGGAAGATAAACAAGAACAGAGTTTGGAGAATTGTAATCCTTGCTGACCTCATAATCAATATCTATCTGCAGTGGCAGATCAATCTTTGGAAGATGAGAAATTAAAAAAAAAGATTGAAATCTCATTTTCCCAGTGCATCTGGGTATGGATGTCGTTTTCTTTCTTTGGCTTAGCAATTTATCAAATCCTAATTTGGAGACATAATTTCTATCATCCATCCTGCATACCACTTCTGGGAGATTACAAATTTTTCCAGACTAAACTCAAAAAACTAAAAAATGACCTTATACTCCACTTTGTTTGCCTCAATTTGAAAATATAGAATACAAGGAACTTTAAGGGAGGAGATGTCAATCAGATGCAAATTTCAAAATCCTCTGATCTAAAGTTCAAGAAAAGAGAAACAGATGTATAAAAACCCCAAGGTTATGATAATCAGCCACATCCAGCCTATGAGTGACCTCCAACTGCCCATTTTCTTTCATCTACAAGTGAGTGAGAAAAATACAGATGTTGGTTGAGGCCATATTTCTGGGATGATGGGCTTTTGTAATCTTAGGAATATTTTATAAATCTTTGCACCTGAATGGCATCCACTATAGAATCTTAGTGTTGGTTATTCTTTTCCAAAGGGATGATGCACTAAGAGAACTGAAATCTGATCCCAGTTGGGAGATGTAGTCCCTTCATCAGGATAAGTCAATGCAAGGGAGTGCTGGCCTCAGACAGGAAGGCAATGCTGATAAAGGTGTTGGTCATTTTGTCTACCAATCCAAATAAATCCTTACAGTTCCCATAGGACTCAAGCTTGAAGGTACAAGTTGAGATGAAAAAAATACGATTTTAATGAGATTCTGTCTGATATAATCTTCTCTAAATATATACTTAACTGTGTAAGTAGATTAGTGGCTCTTGCTATATTGAGTAAATGACAGATTGTCACCAGTAACCTTCCTTTCAAGTTTCTCTCTGGCTTCATTGTACACTCTTAGAAGCTTCAATGTCATTTTTTTCCTGCATTCTACATCAGTTCTGTCTCTCAGTGAATAATTATGTCCCCTAGTCACCAGTTTATCGTTTGGAGGTAAAGAGCAAACTAACCTTGCTACAGAATAGTATCATTAGTAGGAGAGTAATCCAGTGTGTTTTTTTTTTTCACACACTCATGAGCATGTGAGAAAATGTGGCACTCCATGGTCCTCTCTTACAAAGCAACCTTAACATGAGTTTATAACATGTACATTTATTGTTTCATGAATCAGATGAAAGAAACAAATTTAAATTTTAATAAACTTCAGGTAATAAAATATACAAGAACCTTATTTTATAGATTCTATTGGTATCTTTCCCCCAAATTAACAAACAAACAATTAATTAAACAGGTTACTTGGAAACACTTTTTCTCTTTACTCCAAAGGAGAGAATTGAGTAAGAATGGAATCCGTGCATTCTTCTAAAATAATAATTTAACATGCTGTATAAACAAGTACCAATTATATTTTAAAGCTGCAACCAATCAGAGTAGGTAGTGAGAGGTATTGAGTTTTCCCAGTTTTGGCCCAGAGTAACCCTGTTTCACAGAGTTATACAGTCAGTAGTTGTCAGAACTCCGCTTTCTTTCTTGTTTCATCTCAGGTTTTAATAAAAGGACTGTTCATCAGTCCCTGTAAAGACCAGCTCCCCTCTCAGCAGTGTGCTCCAGCCTGGCATATTGGTTTAAGGTTGAAGTTGATGATTTAATTCTAATACCTGTGAATTTATTACAAATGAAAGCATTCCAACTTCGATGTTCTTTCACAAGTAGCTATGATGTTTTTCCTGCTTTTTTCTTCTTTACCTCGTTTTAAAAAGCAAAGCTTATCTGACGGTCAAGAGAAGAAACCTAACATTTTGGCTACTAACTGTACTCTCTCTAGAAACATGGAAGAAGAAACAGAAGGCAATGAGAATTTAACTGCTCAGAAGACAAATTTTAGGGTGTCATAATTCTTTTGAAACTTGGTGCAAGATGGGAAATAGTCCTGGGAGAGAAAGAAGAAAAGGCATACCTACATGCATCACTTTTTCATGTACTGCCCTAGTCACTACCTCTCATTTGGCACATCACATTGGAGCTAATCCTTCTGGAAAGAAGGGATTGGTTGAGGGAGAGGAATTTACATTTTCTTCTGAAAGAAGACTAATCCTATGCACCAGCTACAGTCCATTCGGGGACTTTGTCATAATAATTACAGAATATTCCTCAACATTTTAAAGGAAAAGTTACAATCTTAGTTTTCACTCTTTATAATTACAGTCAGAATAATATGGTGACCTTTAAGTTTATACATATTTTGGCACGCTTTCTTTACTTTTTACAACATCATCTAATCTGATTTAGCCTATGTTACTATCATTTTAAGGTAAGTTATCAACATTATTGGGTTTGTTTTTCCTGGTTGATACTATAATTTTTCTCGATAAATTTAATTTCAAGTAGTTTGATTGATAGGAGCCTAAAGGAGGTCTATCTTTGTGATTTTTTTTTTTTTTTTTTGCGGCACCGGGGATTGAACTCACAACCTTGCGCCTGCCAGGGCGGGCACTTAAGGCACTGAGTCAAACTCCCGGCCCTGGTTTCTTGAGGCAGGGTCGCATTATGTAGCTCAGGCAGGCCTTGCACTCGCGTTGTAGCCCAAGCCGGCCTCGAACTCACAATGCTCCGTCTACCTCAGCCTCCCGAGTGCTGGGATTAAAGGCATGCACCACCACGCCTGGCTTATCTTTGTGATTCTTGACTAGAGACATTTAGTAAGATTCTTGAATTCATAGACTGTCCTAGCTACTTTCTCAGTGCTGTAACAAAATTTCTAACACTCACAAGTTAAAGAAAAATAGTTTTATGTTGGCCCACAGTTGGTGGAGGTTTCAGTCCATAGTCAGACGTTTCTAAGGCAGGGTGGAATAGTAGAGGGCCATCATGAAGCAGAAACAGTTCATGGTATGTCGGGCAGGAAGCAGAGAAGGATCAAGGGAGAAGTGGGGGGTCCCTTCCAGATAATGACTTACCTCTTCCCACTGGGCTCCACCTGCCAACATCACATCCATCTGTAAACTCATCAGAGGACTAATCCAGTGGTGAGTCTCACATTGAGCCATACACTCATCAGTGAATAAGTTCATGAAATCTTGTGATCCAGTCATTTCCCCAAAACCCCACCTATTAGTTCATGAGCCTTTGGGAAGACATTTACGTACAAACCATAACATTCTGCTTCTGGTTCCCAAAAGATTCATGTACATGTCTTCATACAGCAAGCATTTAGTCAGCTTCCAAAATTTGCCTGAGTCCTAACAGTTTCAGGATTGCTGAACTTCCAAGTCCAAAGTCACCTCTGAGATTTAAAGGAAACTCTCAGTGGAAAACTTCCATACAAATTAAAAGAAACTTAAACAGTTCCAGCATAAAATGGCATAGGTTAGATATTCTCACTCTGAAAGGGAGAAACAGGGATGTATTAGGAATTGGGGTCAAAAGCAGAGGCCAAAAACCATTAGAACAAATATTAAATCTTGTAGTCCTGTGTCCAGGCATGGGACAATCTGTGGCAAGATGTGATCTCCAATCAACCTAAGTGAACCCCCTGCTATGGCACTCCCAGCTGTGGTAGCCTTGCTGGCCTCTCTGTTGGGCTGGTTATGAACACTCCTGGTGGTTCTCCCCAGATGACCCATGTTCCTGGCTTTTCCAACATCCTGGGATGTCTACTGCACCGGTTTTACTGTCAGCTTCACACACTGCCCTTTTTGCAGTACACTGTCTGACCCTCCAGACCTTCTTCTGAAACTGGGTGACATTCTTCCTGATCCTACAACTCTTCCAATGTGCATATGAGTAAAACCAACCCCACATGGATGGCATAGAAGTCTGATGCCACCAAGAGCAATAGCTGAGCCCTTTTGAGATGGGAGATTAGGGCATGGCAAAGTTGGCTGGGGAAGTAAGTGTGACTTATTAATTATAAAATCCACAAAGTTTGCAATTGGATTTGTCATGAGAGCTGAAGTGTGTTTTTGGTAGGCTGACCCAGACCTGACATCACCCTGAGGACCAGGTGATACAAGAAGGACAGGGCACATTGAGATTTTGCCACTGTGTTCTGACTTCTATGGTGACATAATCCCACGCTGTAAGGTGTATTTATTTTTGTATTTTTACTTCAGCCTAACTCTCCTTGCAGAGCCTGTTTCTTTTCCTACCTTCTAATAAAACTTTGTATTTATCTTTATAAATTCTCTGCTAAGCTCAGAAAGCACCTAGAAACCACCTGAAGAAGGAGACTCCAGCACTCCAAAACCCAGTAACACCTTTGCATCTTGCTGGTGGTTGCAGAGGCCTCTTAGAGGCTGAGTGGCAGAGCATGGTGAACTAAATTCTGGGGAATCAATTCCCATTCCATAGGCCTCCACCATACTGCATATGGTGGCCTGAGGCTCTCTTTTCAAAGCAGTATTTCAACTTGGCCATTTTGAGTCTGCAAAGGGTGGAATCTTGCTGGTTCTTTTGAGGAGTATCATGCCCCCATGATTTGATCACCTCCTCAAAGATCCACCTATGAGCACATGAGGCTTTGGGGACACCTAGATCTAAATTATAACAGCTTGTTGTTTTTCCATTACTCTGTGTGTGTGTGTGTGTGTGTGTGTGTGTGTGTTACTGCAGATCAAACTCACAGGTATTCTTCACTGTACTATGTACTTAGTCACATTTATTTATTTAGTTATTATTTATTTGTTTATTCATTCACTTATTTTTCAATTTGGAGACAAGTTTATGCTACTTCACCCAGGCAGGATTTGAACTTGCAACCTTTCTGCCTGCACCTCTCAAAGTACAGGGATTATAGGCATGCATCACTAACCCCAGGTTTTTTTAAATCACTTTAAAAAATTTTTATTTTAAAGAGTATATAACAGAATAATACCAAGGAAAACAGGCCAGTGTAAGAGACACAGGACTTCAAAGCATTGTGAAATCAACAGTAATTACCATAATGCCTTTTGATGTCTTCAAAAGAACTGCAGATAACTTGGGACATAGTATAAATCAAACAGATTAGAAAAGAATAGAAACAATAAAAACAAAACAATGAATGCAATAAAGGATTTCAAAACAAACCAATAGTAAATCCAAAATTGCTACCATAATATATCTTGCTATGCTTGAAATAGCTTCTCCTGCCATCAGATTTAACATAATCAAACAAAACAAAAGAGAATAAAACCCAATCCAACAAAAGAATGAAAATGATATAGGACCTCAAAATAAGACCATTGGGAATCAACAATGGCTGCAACCCTCAGAAGGAGACCCCCTAGATGACACACTGCTTAGCAGTATCCTCTGAACCTGTGATCAGACTACTGGCCTTAGACCTGCAATGTTAGTGAAACATCAAAACACCACAGGCATCCAACTGTATCTCACCTCCATAGCTACCATCACAGCCTGTGTTTCTCTGGTTAAGCCAGTCGATTAAGGGGGTTTGGGGGGGAATTGGTACTTCTTGTTTGCCAGCCTGCACACTGGAAGGGACTGGTCAATTTGAAACATTCATTTGAAGTGAATCTGTTTGGTGCTGGGTGTGGAAGACCCACCTGAGAATAGTTTTCAAAAGCATAAAAAGAGAAC
>RJWM01031481.1:0-22375 GCA_004363535.1 Dasyprocta punctata | reverse complement strand
AGGTGTGTGAAAATACATTGTTATATAAATGCATCTGAATGCATCTTTTGGCTATCCTAGCCTTTTTACTTAATCTCTCTCTCTCTCTCTCTCTCTCTCTCTCTCTCTCTCTCTCTCTCTCTCTTTGAGACAGGGTTTGCTATGTAGTTCAGACTGGTCTTGAAGTCACTATGTAGCCAGGTTGCTCTGGAACTCACAGTAATCCTCCTGCCTCAGCCTTCCAAACACTGGGATTACAGGTGTGTGCCACCATGGCTGACTAATTAGTTCTTAATTTAAGGGGAAAAAAACCAGTGTTTAAAAAGTATGACTTTGAAAGCCAAGTGGGGCGACAAGAAGACAGGAGTACTGAAGGTGTACATGCAGATTCTTTAAGGTTCGGTGCCACATGGTTGAAAGTCTGGTTCCAAATGGATTGTTAACATATGCTTTGGAGACACTGAAAAGAAGAACTCATTTTTTTCTTTTGTAATTCTGAGACTTAATAAATGTTTACTGAGTGAACAAATAAATGAATAAATACAAGCAATCAAAAATGCTTAAATATTGATTTTTTTGGAGACTGGATCTGGAATTTTTGGCTTTCTTAAGTCTTACTTAATGTACTTGTACCAAGTAAAGGCATTTCTCTGAAGGAAAAAGGAACAGATCTTCTGATGTTAAATAAGAATCACTGTGGAATTTCTAAAAATTCTCAAACATTATTTTTTTTCTATTCTACCCTATATTTTATTTTATTGTATAAGATTTTTAAAGATTCTTATCTGTATACCAATGGATTAAAGCTAGCCTAAAGATAGATAGAAATGAAAGGAGAAACTAAAAAAAATTAAATATGTGATCCACATCCTGATGTAACATTCAGACATTGTTTTTGCATGAAATAATATATTATATATGCATGTACAAGTTAGCTATTTAAAAAGTCCTAAAGTATTTGATGACTAATACATTTTGTGGCATCTCCATGGTTTCAAACTAAATATCTAAGGCTGGAATTACTTCTTTACACCTGAACAAACCTGTCAGTACTAGATGGGGCCTATGTTTCAATAAGCAAACCTTAAAATTTGATATGCCGATGAACTCTTTTTAGTGCTTCGGGCATGAGTCATACAGCATTCCTGAAATGAGAGCTGTTTTTTAAATTCTTAATTCAATTGAAGTATTGAATGGTTTTCTTCCAAGTGATAAGAAATATTTGTTACAATTAATGCCCTCAGTTAAACCTGCCTCTGTCTCTCTTTATGGCAAAATCTCTTGTCCCTGTTTTGGGGTCATTGTCATGAAGTTATTGTCTTTGTCCGATTAATCATCCTTTTCTGGACCTCCTTCCTGATGTCTTCTCTCTAGTTCCAATTTTCTTTATGTTTTTCTTATAATTTAGCAATCTCAAAATCTCTCTTTATCACCCCCCAGTATTTATCCCTAAACACACAACATAACTATTTACATGGCACATGCACTATTAGGTATAAGTAATTTATTGATTATTTGAAATATAAGGAAAATATTTGTATATTATATGCCAATATTACACCTTTTTATTCAAAGGATTTGAGTATCCATAGATTTTGTGTGGTCAGGGAGTTCTGGAAGCAATCTTCCATGCATAGCAAGGGATGATACACATACTTTATTAGTAAAAATGAATTCAAAAAAGTAATCATTATCTTTCCCCCAAAGTACCCATAGCACAAAAATATTCAGCATGTATTTAGAGAATGCATTTCTTTACCAAACCTTCAGGTGTAAGGTTGTGCATTAACAACAGACAGATGCTACAATATGTCCAACCAGTTTACAGTCAAATAAAATAAAGCACTGTATGGGTTTGATCCTGTGTCCCCCACAAGGCCTCATGTAATCTGGACAGGGTTGAGTCTGGCATCATGATTGGTTTGTTGTCTAGTGCTGGGATTAGCGACGTGAGTGCTGCACCTGCCCAGGAGTGAAGCTGACATACAGTGTAAGAGCGAGAGGAAGGTGTGTTCTCTCTCTCTCACTGGTTTGCATTGCTGCTTGGCAGCCACCATGAATGGCTGCCCTGCCACACCATGCTACCTTGGAGCCAACTAAGTATGAACTGAAACCCCCAAGAACTATAACAAATAAACCTTTCCTTCCCTAATTTTGGGTGTCAGGTATTTTGTCTCAGCAATGAGTGAAAAGTAACTAAAACAGAATTTGATATCAGTCAAGTGGGATTGTTGCACTGACTATTCCTGACCATGTGGTTCAAGAGTCTTTGGAAATAGCTTGTGGAAAGAGTTTGGGAAGGTTCAGAAATGTCACCTGAAAGAGTGGTGCTGGAACAGCTTAGGCTGTTCTGTATGGGAAATTCTGGTCAAAGCTCAAAAGACCAGAAGTTTGTTAAAAAGCCTGCTGGTAAAGACCAGTCTTGGGAGGTTCCAGCTGGGAAGAAGGACTACATTGGTTGTTGGAGTCCACACGATGTATTTTATGGCTTGGCAGAAAATTTGTCTACATTCTGTCTGTGCCCAGAGATTTTGCCTGAGACTGAGATTAAGGGTGATGGACTGATTAATCTGGCAGAACAAATTTCAAAGCAATGTAATGTGGACATGGTAGTCTGCCTATTGTTGGAGGCTTTTAACCAGATTTGTGTTGTGAATCAAGAGCAAAGAGGCCAGCATGGTGATTTAAAATGTTGTGAGTTTGGCAGAAAACTGTGGACTGTAAAGATAGAGCTGAGAAGGAACAAAGAAATAAAAAACATAGCCTGGGGCCATCTGGGTAGCCACCAGCCTCTACCTTTTGCAGTCTAAAGCCTGCAAAGGTGAAAGAGTTTGCTCGGAGGAAAAAGTTGAGGAGTGCCATGTTCCACAGTGGTGACAGAGGCCACAGGAGATTTCAAAATGGCAGCAGTCACAACAGGTTTCAAAAGGGTGGTGGCCACACCAGATTCCAGAATGGCAGTGGCATGGAGAAATTTTCCTTACAATCAGGTTCAGAGAGCTCAGGATCCAGGCAGTTGACCCTTACAGGCAAGAGAGAGGAAAGCCTAGCTACTGCTCCAGCTGGCAGCAGACCTTGCTGGCATCCACGTGATGCTGGTTTTAAGTGCAAGGAAAATGTGCTAGTTCTAAGGACAAGACAGCTTCCACCCTTCCTGCAGAGGGTAATATATAAAGATGTAAGGGTGAAGCCAAGGGTACAATGGAAAACCCAGAAGTTTGAAAAAGCCAGGGATGTGGATAATCCAAGGAAAGCTACAAAAATGAAGCAGAGTGAACTGAGGAGAAAAGCTATGAAAGTTAAAACCCCTGGAAGTGTCACAGGGGTGGAATCACCCAAGCCTTTTGGAGCTTGCGACCAGATTGCTTCAGATGCTGAGCTTAGAACCCTAGGACTTAATGTTTTCCCTACTGGATTTTGGACTTGCTTTGGTTTCAATGCTTTGTATTCCTCTGTTTGTAACTTTTGGAATGGTAATATTTATCTTGTTCCTTTGCATTTTGGAAGTGTTTAACTTGTTTTCATTTGTACAGGGGGTTATAGTTAGGAGTTTGTGACAGATCTCGGAGGAGATTTGGTACTTGGACTTTTCAGCAATGCTGAGACAGCTAGGACTGTGGCAACTCTTGGAAATGGACTAAATGTTTTTTGTATAAAGGATATGCATGAGTCCTTTTGAGGTCGGGGTGGAATATGTGGGTTTGATCCTGTATTTCCCCCAAGGCCTCATGTAATCTGGATGGGGCTGAGTCTGGCATTCATGATTGGCTTGTTGTCTAGTGCTGGGATTGGCAATGTGAGTGCTGCACCCACCCAGGGGTGGAGCCGACATACAGTGTAAGGGTGCAAGGAAGGCATGTTCTCTGTCTCTTACCAGTTTGCCTTGCTGTTTGGCAGCCACCATGAATGGCTGCCCTGCCATGCCACGCTGCCTTGGAGCTAAGTATGGACTGAAATCCCCAACAACTGTAAGAAATAAACCTTTCCTTCCCTAATTTTGGGTTTCAGATATTTTGCCTCAGCAACGAGTGAAAAGTAACTAAGACAAGCACCCTGGTCTTTACCCATATTTGGTCTCAAGGATCTCAGTATGGAAAGAGCCTGGAGGTTGGAACTGTATCCTGTTTTCTCAGAGCTTCCATGTGAGCTGTGTGATCCCGGCTTCTGTGCCTGTTGGAAATGCATCAGAATCCTCACAAGAGGAGGTTTGATTCTCCAGGGCTCAACCTAATTGGTAGCTCTTGAGGTCTCAGTGGTTTGGCTATGAGACACCCTGCTTGCTTGTCTGCTGGAAAGAAGAGAAGAAGCAATTTTCTTTTTCTATGTCTGTCTTCATCCCAGTAGGACCCACAATCAGGAGACACAGAGAACCTCACAGCACCCCTCTGAGATGAAATGTCTCCTTCTAGTCCCTGGACACGTGGCATTATTGGCCTCTCATAAATCCCAGCACTGCCTTCTCCCCAGTCTCCACTTGGTTCACTTGCACCTTCAGGAAGCTAGAAGGGTGTGACCTTGCATGACATTCTGACATCACTTCTGCAGCTCAGCTTCTCCATGAAGTCATCTGGTCCTCTGTGCTGTAGCAGAAGTGAGAAGAAAGGACCCTGAGAAAAGACTGGTTGCATGGAACATGCTAAGGTGAAGAAATGATGTGGAGAACTGCTTAGGACATGTTGGACAGTGTAGGGAGTGAAGAAGGGACCAAAATATACCAGTAGGACCTTTTAGGACCCGCTTGAAGGGAAGGTTTTCAGGGCAAAAACCATCAGTGCACATCATCTGCTGGATATATCCTCTAATTTCTGTTCTGAAGTGAGAGGCTTCATGGATTCAGACACTCTCCCCTCCTGAGAAGACAGGAGGATAACCAAGGCAGCCTCCCTGTGTTAGTTACTTTTCTCTCATTACTGTGACAAAATATCTAACACCCAAGTTAAAGGAGAAATGGTTTATTTAACTCACAGTTTGTGGAAGTTTCAGTCTGTTATCCACTGACTCCAAGGCATGGTGGTACGTGGCAGAGGGGTGACAATTCATGGTGGTAGAAGACAGAAAAAGGAACAAAAGAAGAGGGGGAGCAAGCCTCTTTTAGTCCCTTATATTGTATGTAGGCTACCTGCTCTAGGGCAAGTGTAGCACTCACACGCATAATCCCAGCATTAGACCATGAATCAATCACAAAGTTTAGAAGCACAGTTTCATGATTGTATGAGGCTTTGAGGGGATATCTAGACACACACCATAACACTACCCTTGGAACTGCTGCCACTTTCTAGAGGCTATGGAGTCCTACTTCAAAGATATTTTCAGTTTTATTTATGTTTCTTTCTTACATTATAAATGTTAGGAGTAGGATTCTCAGATCAAATTGTTGTGCAATTTATAAACTAATGATTTTATTACAGTATCATCCTGCAGTGCTGCAGTTTTAGCAGAAACCTGAGGAAAAATTTCATATACTTAATCACATTTAGAGGACACACTTACTCTATTCTGACTATCCCAGTCCACTGTGAGAAGAAATACATTTTTTGGGGGGCACACACAAGAAAGTTCTCCTGATCACATGAAAAACCTAGTGTATAGAAAACAGTTCATAAACATTGTATTTCTCTTTTCACCCAGGTGAACTGCCACTAACGTAAACAAAAATTCCATGAAATCCTGGGAAAGTTATAACATTAGGGCATTTAAAGTGTTCCTTACCATATCTGTATCAGGGATAAAAAGTCATTTTAGTATAAAACAAAAAGTTTGAACCAAGATAAGTTAAATATGAAATTTTATGATGATGAAAATACTAAAATTTAGGGAATGCATCACCTCAAAATATGTTTTTTTTGTTCCATATCAATTTGAGGCAGTGTCAGATTCTAAAATTTGTCAAAGTGAAGCATGAACATAACTATACGAAAAGCAAGATAGCAGAGAGCAGTCAGATCTAAATTGGAATGAACGCATACATAAATGTTTTCTTTGTGTGGCATCATGCGGAAACCAGGAAACTGCCTTTTGGAAGCAAGTGTAACATTTCTTTATAATCAACATCTTAGTAATACTGGTATACACATGCAACTGAAGAAGTGGTCCAAGGTAACGAGGATGAATAGTGTGGAGGCAAGAAAGGGAAAACAAGAATAAAGATAAGCCTTGTGTACATAATGTGTACATAACCTAATAATCAAATTAATGAAGATACTGTATGCCATAACTCTGGCTAAGATTAATAAATCAACAAAAATGAAAATCAGGATAGAGGAATTAAAGGAGGAATGGGGAGGGAAGGGAGAGAGGATTAAAAAAAGAAACTAACTGTAGTAGGTACAGTTCCTGAGGTGACTGTAAACTACATGTACTACAAACATGTACTCATACATTTTTAAAAAAAATTAATAAAGCAGAGTGAAAATGACATAATATCAGAAAAGAACTCCACCTTCAGTTGAAACAAAGGCAGTTATGTTATAGGCTAGCCCCAAACATTTGATTTCATTGGACATTTACAATGCCTATATGCTTAATGTTCTTGTAGAATTTGATAACAGTATTAACTTGAGAATAACACAGATGAAAACCTGAAATGAATGGATTTGGCTGATGCTGAAAGTAAATTGTCATCAGAGACATTTTCTGAAAGAGTAGCTACTAACTTTGGGAGAAATGTCTAAGACAGCGGAGAAAGTATTTTTAAGACAGCGTGGGAGAAGTTTAGCTGGTGGAGTGTGAAAGGATAATGTTCTAAATTGTATGTCCTGACTAATTACAAATTAAAAGGTCTGATGATCACTTGGAGTCCGTAGACAGAGGGAACAGGAGAGGCAGTACATGTAAGAGCATGTGATCAGGATTTGTTTGTTTCAACTGCTAGAGTTACCCTCGCTGAGGCACAGTGCCTGAAAAGATGTGGACTTTTCTACCTTAAGTGGAGTTGTCCCTGGTCCTAAATGACAGACCAGGACTGCATTTCCAAGCCTTCCTACGTTTAGGTGGGCTATATTTTTATCACAGGGATGTGAACAGAAGGAATATGAGCATCTTCTAGGACTGCAGTGAACATGAAACAGGAATCCTGAATTCAGCCAGAAGCACAGATCACAAATCACAACCTGAGATGGTGACTCACATGAACTGAGGGAAATTGTAGGGGACTGAGCACGTACCTTTTAAGATCTGACACTATGTGTAGGTAGCACGGTAGCTAGGATTGAGTTGAATTAGGAGGTAGCCATCTAGTGTTCACTAGAAAATTGGTTGGTGTTAGTGGAAAACCCTCACATTTCCAGTGTCAGAAGTGAAGAGGTGAGTGTCTGTCTGAACATAGACTGTGGAAACTGTCTTTGGTTTTTCTCAAGTTTCTAAGAACCCAAATATCCTGGCTCCTAGCCAGTCCTCCAAGGATTAGATCAGACTGTGCTTTATAGTGCTCCCCTTCTCCTGGTCCCAGAATTTTACAGAGCTAACCAACAAAAGCAAACACACTAAGAATAACAACAAACCAAAGAAAGCCAGAGCTGCAATCAGAGCTCATCAAGAAGGCCAGGGAAACACAAGCCTCCTCTGGTTCTGGAAAACATTGCAGCCATGTGTCCTGTAAGACCACGTGTTGCTTCTTCTTTCCTTTATGTTCTATTTTCCCCAAGAACCACAGATTTAACAGTGCTTCCTTATGTAATCAATATTCAATGTGTCCTGTGGATTAGCGAACCAGCAACATATCAGAGATGATTAAATATTTGAATTTCTTTCCATCCCATTCAGATCTGCCAAACCAAACCTATTATTTTTGCAAGCTCCCCAGATGATCTGCGTGTACACTGACACAGAGGAGTACTGTTCTACACTCGCTAGCAAAGAGTAAACAATAGTCCTACTGGGCAGGGAAGTCAGTGAACATTCTACAACACAAAGACACTGTAGGGGTCAATTTTCTGTGATTTTCACCCACGGAGTCCCATTTTCATCATTTTCAGTAGTTACATGCCCTAAAATCTCCACCCTCTTGCAAGAGACAGGAGAAACAATACTTTCTACACAGCTGCTTTGCCAGCACAGTCATCATTGTGGAATTCCCCTGACTACAGGGTTAGCGATTTGGCACACTCCTTTTGAAAGATCCATGAACTCTGTTCTATGTGATACAGAGGAATATACATCACCATCATTTTCACACTAGGTGTCTTCTCCTATTATGTTTGAAATTCCTCTGTGATCACTATGAATGAGCTATAATTATTAATAGCCACCCAAAGGAAACTTTTGCAAAGTCTGAGTAACTCTAGGACTAAAAGTGACTAATGAATGAAAAGGTGTCTAATGCCTACCATATTTTAAAAAGTTTGATTGATGCCATCACTCTTTCAGTGGTACTTATTCTGTAAACACCACCTATAAGAGTACAACAATTTTGAATACAAAGAAAAGAAAATATGAATTCCTTTGTCTTGGTAAAGAAGCTGTTTTTAGATAAAATTCTATAAAACATGTACTGTGCTCCACTCTTTTGGTCAGACACCAGTGTGCAATAGCACCGTCTATCTTCCCTTCCATCATCCTCAAAATTCACACGGCAATGTATGCCTAACCTTTGGAGTCAGAGTTATTTCTTGTTAAGGTACCAGTTTTTTCACATATTAGATTAGAGTCAAACTGCTCTCTTGCAGATAGATCACTTTAGACACACACACACACACACACACTCGAGGGTAACTTGGTTCTAGTCTCAGGTGAAATAAAACTCCATACTCAATGAGAACAATCTTGATTCTCAATTACTTTGTCTCCTCTGTTTCTCCAAAAGTCCAGTGCATTTTGTGACTCGGCATGGAAGAGCCATTGCTCAGCCCCAGGGGCCAGTCAGGCTCCCATACTTGGCTACTGGTCCGCCAGGCTTTGTAGAGCACAGATCAACTCAGCTCATGGCAACACATATGAAAGCTTTCTTCATTTAATACATCCTACTTTGAGGTAATTTGCCTTGTTCTTTATTTGATAACATTGATATCAATGTTTTGTTTATATACAGAAGGCTTGGGGCCCAGACTAAGGAAAAGTCCAACCTGTGCTAGTTTTCAGCATGTAGATATACAAAACAGAGTGATAATAGGACCTTGTTCATATATTTTTCACGATGACAATATTAACTAATCTATGTAAAATGGTATCAGTATATAGTATATGGTAATTTGTAAGTAATTATTCAAATATAAGCCTGTCTTTAAAAAACTTACTTTCATTTTCAGTAAGCCCTGCCTATTGGTACATAGTAATGAAGAGATAAGTCAAGTACTTGTTAACCTGAGTGAAAGACACACATTTATTCTTCTGACTAGTCTTATACTTGCTCTCATGGAGAACTTCAGAAAGATTCTGGACATGGTTGATCATTCTGATTGTGGGACAGATTTTAAAAATATATTTATAGGTGACACCCTGAAAAGTCACTATTAGTATATCCCTAAGCACTGACTTCCAAGTATATTCATTTAGCAGTGATTAATCCAAATCCACCACCATGGTTGGAGTGCCAGCAACATATTTACACTCTTGTAAAACTTCCTACTGTGGAATTAGACATTCTAAGGAGGGATAGATAGTTATGTCTGCTGACAAAGGTGTGTGTGCAGATTCCAAACCACTGGAAAGACAATTTATACATTTTGTAAGAAAATTTATGCATTTTAAACTTCTATATTTTAGTTTCTCTGATACTGTTTCATCCTGGTCAATGCGCAAATGCCCAGTTTTACTCCCTCACTATTTATCAGTCTACTAGTTGATCTGGTTTGCAGGACCTTTTCTTATTTCATTTCTCCTACACATCTGACTTCAATTGTGTGCCTTCACTCAGAATACTGAGTCATCAATTGACTCAATAATTCACATAAAATTCCTGAATAGCCGGGGGTTTAGCTCAGCGGCACAAGCGCCTGCCTGGCAAGCATGAGGCTGTGCGTTTGATCCTGGTACAAAAATAAAAAAATAAATAAATAATAAAAAATAAAATTCCTGAATAGCATGCCTCATGACTAAACTAATTATTTTTCTGTTTGTACCCAGGTGAACTGCCACTAATATAAATAAAACTCCCATAAAATCCTGTAAAAGATATAAATTGAGACTTTTAAAATAATCCTTACCGTCTGTATATCAGGTAAAAAGAGACTTTATGTAAGTCAGGAGCGGTGGTGCAGTCCTGTAAACAATACCCTTGAGAAGTTGAGGCAGAAGGATGACAGAGAGTTCTAGGCTAGCCTGGGCTTCATCATGAGTTCAAAGCCAGGCTGAATTTCATGAGACCCTGCCTCAAATATCCACAAACAAACAAGCAATCCACAGAAAAGGACATTTTCAGTAAACTGAATATTTGATCCAAAACAAGCTAAATATATAATTTTTAAAGTGACAAACAAAGTAAAAATTAGGAAATGTACATGTTTTCCATAATATTTGAATTCGAGGCAGCTTCAGATTCTAAAATGTATTCGAGTGAAATAAAGATAAATGTATGCAAAGGAAGGTAGCAGATAACAACAGTCAGATCTTGGTTGAAATGAATGCAAACACGAATGTTTACTTTGTGTTGCAGCATGTGGAAATCAGAAAACTGCCTCATGGAAGCAGCAGTAAACTGAAAACCTATGTGAAAAACTGTTTTTGAGAATACATTTTTATACAATCAACTCCTTAATAATACCGTTCTATTCCTGCAATGAAATATCCAAGTAAAAACCAGAAGATAAGTATATTTGGGAGTATCACACGAACTAAACTTAGGGAAGATTTTAAAAGTGCACAAAGTTCAACAGCTACTATCACTTGAAATTATCTGTGTGCTTTTGAAAATAGTTAACAGTGTTTTAAAGGCCGATCAAAAATGCTGAGTGAAAATGACATAATTACAGGAAAGAATTTAGCACACAAATTACATTGTCAGTATTACTTGAAACAAAATCACTTATCTGCTGTACTAATCATTGGATTTCACTGAACTTTTATAACTTTTCTTTGTAAAGTTCTTTCAGAATTTGACTATAATATTGATTTAAGAGTAACATGGATACAAACCTAACATAAAATAGGTGCATGTAACTACTGCTCAAAGGAAATTGTCACCAGATATATTTTGTAAAATAGTACCGCTGACATTGGGAGAAACATATGGCAGTGAAGAGAGTACCTTCAGGGTGGCATGAAAAAAATATAATGGATGAAAAGGCAAAAGGTGATGTTCTAAATTCTATGTCCGAGTAATTATGGGTAAAAAGGTAAGATATTCATTTAGAATCCATAGAAAGAGGCAATATTTGGTTTTTTGTTTGTTTGTTTTTAGTTTATGAACTTCTTTTTGGGTTAAATATGTTTCTTGTATATAGAGTACAATTGGATTTAAAAAAATTAATTTCATTGTTACATTTTAAATATACATAAAGATCACATTCACCATAGTGAATTTGTACCCGTACATGATATATCGTGATTCTTTATTTATGTGCCATTCCCTCCCATCCCCTCAACCCCTCTTCTCCTTATTTACAAAAGCTTTGTTTCCATTTTATTTTTTTCATTGTTTGTTTTCTTTTCATTCCTTTCCCCCTCCCCTCTTCCTGGTTCCCCTTCCCATTTGAACGATTTCTTCCTATTTCACAATATCTACTATATATTTTGGTCTTTTTTTACACTTCCAGTTTCTCACACCACTAAGACCTTGTGCTATTTACATGAGTCCAATTTATTTCACTTAAGAGCATGGTCTCAAGGTGCATCCATTTACCTAGATATGTCTCAAGTTTATCCTTCTTTGTGGCTGAGTCGTACTCCATTATATAAAAAGAGCCACATCTTCTTTATCCATTCTTTGGTTGATGAGCATTTGGGCTTTTCCAAAATTTGGCTATTACAAACTGTGCTGTTAAAAATATGAGTGTGCATATATCTCTGTGGTATGATGATTTTAATTCTTTCAGAAAGATATCAGGAATGAGAATAGCTGGGTCAAATGGGATCTCTAGTCCCAAGGTTTTTAAGAATCGCCACACTGATTTCCACACATGTTGCATCAGTCCATACTCCCAACAACAGTGGAGAAGGGCTCTTTTTGCTGCAGCCCCACCAGCATTTGTTGTTGGTTGATTTCTTAATAGTACCCATTCTTTCAGGTGTGAGAAGGAATCTCAGAATTCTTTTAATTTACATCTCTTGATGATCAGTGATATTGAGCATCTTCTCAAAAATTTGCCATTTGTACTTCTTCATTTGAGAAGTGCGTATTCATTTCAGGTGCCTACTTTTGGATTGGGTCTTTTTTTTTTTTTTTTTTGCGGCACCGGGGATTGAACTCACAACCTCACGCCTGTCAGGGCAGGCGCTTAAGGCACTGAGCCAAACTCCCAGCCCTGGATTGGGTCTTTAAATTGGGGGAAGGTCTTAGTTTTTTCAGGTCTTTCTATGTTCTAGATATTAGTTCTTTGCTAAGAAACATCAGAGAAAAATTTTTTCCCACTCTGTGGACTGTCTTTTAACTCTGCTGGTGATTTCTTTTGCTGTACAAAGATTTTTAATGAGATCCAAGTTACTGATTCTGTGTAATATTTTCTGTGTGATCAGGGTTTTGTTTATGAGGTCTTTGCCTATGCTTATGTCTTCAAGAGTGCTACACATTTTATCTTCCAGCAGATTTATTGTTTCTGTTTTAATATATAGATCTGTGATCCGTTTTGATTTTAGTTTAGTGCATGGTGAGAGACATGGGTCTAGCTTTAGTCTTCAGCATATAAAGGTCAGCTTTTCTAGCACCATTTATTTAAGAGGGTGCCTTTCTTCTAGTGAAGGTTTTTGGACCCGTTGTTAAAGGTAAGGTGGCTGAGTGTGTTTAGAATTATTTATGCATCTTCTAACCTGTTCCACTGATCCTTGGGTCTGGATTTTTTTTTTTTTTGTACTGGGAATCAAACTCAGGACTTCATGCATCTCAGGCAAGTGCTGTGCTGCTGAGCTATATCCTGGGCCTACCATGCTGTGTTTTTTGTTTGTTTGTTTGTTTTGTTTTTATCACAGCAGATTTGTAGTGTAATTTTAAGTCAGTAATTGTGATGATTCTTTCTTTACTTTTGTTGCCCAAGATTCTTTTGGTTATTCTAGGTGTCCTCTGGTTGCAAATGAATTTTAGGAATGATTTCTCTAGTTCTGTTAAGTATACTAATGGCATTTTGATCAGGATTGCATTAAGTCTGTATAACAATTTTTGGCAGTATGGTCATTTTTAATATGTTGGTTCTTTTTTTTATTTTTTTATTTTTATTTAAGCGAAGAAAAAAAGAAAAAAGACATATATAACAAAGACAACAAGCAAAAGAGACAAACAAATGACTAGAGTAAATACACAACAGTAACATTGCAGGTTTACAAAACCGGATGATAGAAACTTGACAATGGTTGTAATATTGCGTATCATTATCTTTAAAATGTTTATTTACATCAACAGATATAGACATGTAAAATTGATCTAATCATATGAGTATTAATTGTTCTTTCTCAATAATGAATACATTCAGCAGTGTGTTCATTTTAGTTATCTTACATATACATATATACAGGTTTATATCTTTTCCTCTTCCCTTTTCTCTTTCCGCCTTTTCCCTTCCTAATTACCTTTGCTCTTTGAGCTGTTCTTCACCCTTATGTAGTATTTATTATAGATTTTGGATCATATATACTTTTCCGTTTCTTACACTAGGGAGACAATACGGTATTTACACATGTGGGTTTGATTTATCTCACTTACGAGTATGGTCTCAAGTCGTGACCATTTACTTACAAAAGTCTCAATGCAGTCTTTCTTAATAGCTGAGTAGTACTCCATTGTATAAAAATACCACATCTTTTTTATCCATTCTTTGATTGATGGGCACTTGGGTTGTTTCCAATATGTTGGTTCTTAGTACTCAAGAACAAGGGAAATCTTTCCATTTTCTGATATCCTCTTTGAGTTCCTTTTTCAGACTACTGTAATTTTCAGTGTAATGATCTTTCGCTTCCTTTGTTAAATTGATTCCTAAGTTTTATTTTTTTGGATGCTATTGTGAAAGGTGTGGGTTCCCTAATTTGTCTGTCAGTGTTTTTCTTATTGTGTATAGGAATGTTATTGCTTTCTGAATGTTGACTTTGTATCCAACTACAGTGACTGAACTTGGTTGTTAAACCTAGAAGTTTTTGGTGCAGTTTTTGGGATGTTCTTTGTAAAGTATCATATTACCTGCAAATGATAATTTGACTTCTGCCTTTCCTATCTTTATTCCTTTTATTTCTTTTTCTTTTCTTATTGCTCTGGCTAACGTTTCCAGAACTATATCAAGTAGGAGTGGTGACAGAGGACATTCTTGTCTTGCTCCTGATTTTACAGGAAAAGGATTCAGATTTTTACCATTTAGTATGATGTTGGCTGTTGTTTTGTCATAGATGGCTTTTATCAGATTGAAATAAAGACCATCTATTATGATTTCCTCAAGATTTTTATCATGAATGAGTGTTGGACTTTGTCAGATGCTTTTTTGCATCTATTGAGATGATCATCATATAGTTTTTGTCCTTGGATTTTTTAATATGGTGTACTAAATTTATTGATTTGCATATGTTTAACCATCTCTGCATCATTGGGATGGTGTATAACCTTGATGATTTGCTGCATTCTGTTTGCCAGTATCTTATTGGGGATTTTTTCATCTATGTTCATTAGGTAGTTTGGCCTGTAGTTCTCTTTTCTGATTGGATCCTTCTATGGTTTTGGTATCAAGTAAATGCCTGCTTCCAGGAATAAATTTGGGAGTATTGTTTCCCTTTCAATTTCATTAAAGCGTTTGTGAAGTAGTGGCATTAGATCTTCTCTAAATTTCTTGTAGAATTCAGAAATGAATCTGTCAGGACCTGGGCTTTTTCTTTGTAGGTAGGTTTTTAAATACATCTTCAATTTCACTGACTGTTTTTGGGTTATTTAGAATTTTTATATAATCTTGAATCAGCCTTGGTAATTCATATGTATCTAAGAATCTGTGCATTTCTTGTGTGTTCCAACTTATGAGATTATAGGTTCTTGAGTAGGTTTTGACAGTCTTCTAGATTTCCACAGGATCTGCTGTGATTTCACCCTTTTTAGTCATAAATGCATGAATTCGAGTCTTTTCTTTCCTTTTTTGATAAGGTTGAGTAAGCTTTTATTTATTTTATTTAATATTTCAGTGAATCAACTTCAATTCATTGATACTTTGTATTGTTTTCTTAGTCTCAACTGCATTAATTTCTGCTTTGATCTTTATTATTTTCTCCCACATATGAGCTTTGATTTGACTTGTTCTCATTTTTGTAGAAGGTTGAGGTTCAATATGGGTTGTTTATTTGAACTTGCTTTGTTTTTATTATCTGGGAATTCACCATTATAAATTTCTCTTGGAGTACTCCTTTCTTTGCATCCTGTAAGTTCTGGTATGTTGTATTGGCATTATTGTTTAACTGTAGAGCTAGTTTAATATCTCCTTGTTTTGTTTTTGTTTTTTTGGTACCAGGGATCGAACTCGTGACCTCATGCTTGCTAGCAAAGTGCTTATGCTACTGAGCTAAATCTCTGGCCCATTTAATATCTTCTTTAATTTCATCTGTGACCCATTGGTTGTTCAGGAGGGTGTTATTTAATTTTATATAGTTTTTGTGGTTTCTTTTGACAATGATTTCCAATTTCTTTGCACTGTGGTCTAATAATATGCAAGGGATAATTTCTATTTCTTTGCATTTACTTAAGCATGTTCTATGTGGTCTATCTTGGAGAACATCTCATGCGCAGCTGACAAGAATATATATTCTGATGTTGTGGAGTGGAGCACTCTGTCGACATCTGCTAAGTTCATTGTTCACAGGTTTGGTTCAGTTATGATATTTCTTTGTTGATTTTTTGTCTAGTTGATACATATCCTTGCGAGAGTGAGGTATTCAGGTCCCTCATATAACTGTGTTATTTCTTATTTGAGCTTTCATGTTTGTTAGTATTTATTTTATATAGTTGAGTCCACTGGTATTTGGTGCACATACATTTATGATTGTTATCTCTTCCTTTTGGAGTTTTCCCTTAACAAGGAAGTAGTGACCTTCTTTGTTTCTTTTGATCAGTCTGGGTTGAAGTTTAGTTTCTTTGCAATAGAATAGCTACCCCTGCTTTTTCCTGGGTTCCTGTCACATGAAGTACTATTTTTCATCTGTTGACATTCATTCTATGAATTTCTTTTTGAGTTAAACGTGTTTATTGTATGTAGAATATTGTTGGATCCTGTTTCTCCCCTCCTCTCCTCTCCTCTCCTCTCCTCTCCTCTCCTCTCCTCTTCTCTTCTCTACTTTCCTTTCCTTTTGGCAGTCAGAAAATTTATTGGAGAAAAGGAATGGGGAATAGGAATGGGGGATAGAATAGCTCCTGTGAGGCAGGAGATGTTCCAAGTGGGTTGCCCTGTATACTGTTTCTTGATCCATTCTGCCAGTCTGTTTCTCTTGATGGTGATTTGAGACCATTTATGTATAACAATTGTTATAACTGATATGTATTGACTTATCCTCATTATGTTACTTTTCTGTTGTTAGTTCCCTTTCTTTCTCCTTTATTTCATTACTTTCCTTTCCTGGTGAATTCATACATTTGGGGTTTATGAAGTTGGAGTTGGAGTTCTCATTTCTTTTCTAGAATGTCCTTCAGAACATTTTGGAGTAGTTTTGGAAATCATGAATTCCTTCAGGTGATTTTTGTCATGAAAGTATCTTATTTCTCCTTCAATTTTAAAAGATAGCTTTGTGGGATACATCAGTATGGGTTGAAAGTCGTCTTCTTTTGAGCCTTGAAGTACTTTATGCCAAGCTTTCCTAGACTTAAGAGTTTGTGTTGACAAGTCTGCTATGATTCTGATGGGCTTTCCTTTATAGGTGATTTATTTCTTTTCTCTAACAGCATTTAATATTCTGTTTTTCTTTTGAATTACTAGAATCTTGAGTGTTATGTGACTTGATGAAGATTTTTTTTTATCATGGCTATTTGGTGTTCTATATGCCTCTCTTATGTAAATGTCAAATTCCTTTTCTTGCCTGTGAGATATTCTGCCATTACTTATGTGAACACTTTCTTATGTCATTTGCTCTATCTCCTACTTTTTCATTGACTCTAATCAGTCTTATGTTTTTCTTCCCTACCACCTAGCAGCTCTTGGATTGATTTTTCATGGTCCTTTGCTAGTTTAAAGAAATCTTTCTTTGCATGATCACTAACCACAATGCTGTTTTCTAGATCTGATACTCTATCCTCATGTTGATTCATTCTGCTGTGTATAATTTCAATAGAATATTTAATCTCCTGGATATCTGTTTGAATCTGTTTCATGAATTGTATTTCTTTTCTGTGTTGGGCACTCATGATTTCCATCATTTTTGTAAACTCCTCTTTTGTTAAATCTAGATTCACTAACCATACTCTTCATTAGGGTCATCATCTCTGCAGTTATCTGAGATATTACCATTTCAGACAGTCCAGATGGGTAGTTTTCAAATTGTTTCACATCATTGACCCCTGGATTTGCCTTTGGTGAGCTGCAAATTTGGGGTTGCATCTTGGTTCTGTGTCTTCTCATTTTATGTTTTTTTCTTTGTTTGTTTTTGTTTTTGTTTAATTCCTTAGTTGAAGTTCAATGTGCTTCTGGTTTCTGGCTATGAGGCTGGAACCCATTTCTTTAAGCCTGAAACGTTTCTGGATGCCTCTGCTGACTTGAACTCTGTTTCCTGACCTCCTGCTAGATTTAACTGGGTTGTGCCTCACCCTGACACTGGGAGCTACTAGATGAAGCCAACCCCCAGTGGTTCTGCTTTCTGAGTTCAGTTGACCCCTTTCCGTAATGGTGACCAGCCAATCACCCTCTTCTGGGAGATATTTAGCCAGGATAACTCAACAACCATTGCAGTCCACAGCAGCCACTGCTCCATTTCATTAGTGTATTTCTCTATGAAGGCCTCTGGGGTCATCGGTAGTCAATATGTGTCTTCAGATTCCAGCCATCCCTCAAACACTATGAGCTGAGTTCAGGGAGGATGCATCATTTGCCACCTCCCTTTTCTATGCTGAGGTTCCTCTTTTTGCTCATCCTATAGACTCCAATTCTCACTTCAGGTCCTTACTTGCTATATTCCAGCATCTAGATTCCAAATCTCAGAGAGGCTGTTTCTCTGCTGCTCATCCTTCCACCATCATCCTGGAAGCCCAGGATTCTGTTTCTGGAACCATTTTTCTAATCTGTATCTTTTCATTGGTGAATTGAGACTATTCACAATGATAGTAAAAATTGATAGATATTATCTTATTCCTGTGATTGTTTTGTTTCCCTGTCGCTTTATTCCTTTATATTTCTTCTGTTTACCTGCTTTTTCTCAGATGGGTGAATTCGTTCAATTGGACATTTTGGGATTGTTCACTTTATTATCTCATTCTAGGTTATCGTTTAGAATTTTTTTGAGTGTTGGGTTGGTGGTCATGGATTTCTTTAAGTCCTCTTTATTATGGAAATATCTTATTTCTCCTTCAATTTTGAAAGATAATTTTGCAAGGTTTGTCAGTCTGCATTGGAAGTTGTTTGCTTTTATACCTTGAAGCACTTCATTCCAAGCTCTCCTTTCCTTTAACATTTGTGTTGAGAAGTCTGACATAATTTTGATGCATTTTCCTTTATAAGTGATTTGTTGGTCTTCTGTAACAGCTTTGAAAATTGTGTTCTTTTGCTAGATTTCTGGTGTTTCAATTATGATGTAGCATTTACCAAATTTTTCTGATTTTGGCTATTTGGATATCTGAAAGCCTCACCTCACATTATTTTTCCATGTCTTGAAATTTTCTGCTATTGCTTATATCATTTTGATGTACTTTGTGCTGTCTTCTGATTTTTCACTAATTCCTATTGCTCCTGGATTAGTCTTTTTTCTATCACCTAGCAGCTATTGGATCCATTTTTTATGTTCTCTTATTATTTTAAGGTATCTCTCCAGACTTCCTATCCTCCAGATCTGAAAAACCCATGAACTCTGTTCTGTGTGACACAGAGGAATATACACCAGTGTCATTTTCATACTACGTGCCTTCTCCTACTATGTTTAAATTCCTCTGTAATCATTATGAATGAGCTATAATTATTAATATTCGCCAGAAGAAAATCTGCAAATGCTGAGTAAATTTAGGACTAAAAGTGACTAATAGACAAGAAGATAGCTATTGGGTGCCTTGTTTTAAATTTTGATTGATATCATCACTATTTCAGGTGGCATTTATTCTGAATACACCACCCGAAAGATTATAACAATTTTAAACATGATGAAAAGGAAATCTGAATTCTTTTTCTTGGTAAATAAAATCTGTTTTTACATAAAATTCTATGAAATATGCACTGTGTTCTACTCTGTGAAATAGCACCATCTATCATTCCTTCCATTATAACTTGTTCACTGTCCAACTCAGCTCCAAGATTCATCTGGTGATGTACCCCTGACCCTTGGAAATAGCATTCTTGTTAATACACCAATGTTTAATACATCAGTTTACAGTAAATCTTTTTCTCTTTAATAAGTGTGGATGAATCACTTTTGAGAGTCAGAGAGAGACAGAGAGAAAGAATGAGAGAATGAGAGAGAGAGAGAGAGAGAGAGAGAGAATTACTAGCAGTATCTTAGTTCTAGTCTCAGCCAAAAAATCTGTATTCTCAACCAGAACACTCTATTCTCAATTACTTTGTCTCCTCTATTTCTCCAAAAGTCCAATACATTTTGTGACTCTGCATGGGAGAGACATTGATCACCCATATAAGAGTCAATCAGGTGCTCATACCCGGCATATGGTCCACCAGGCTTCATGGAGCACAGATCAGCTCACTACAACACATATTCTTGAAGACTTTCTACATTTAACACATCCTACTTTGGGATAATTTTCTTTGTTTTTTATTTGTTAACACTGATATTGATATATCATTATACACTGTTTTAATTACATAAAGAGGGCTTGGAACCCAGACAGTAAAATCCAACATGTGCTACTTTTAGGCATGTGCATATATAAAATAGTGTGATAACAGAACATTTTTCATAGATTTGTCATGATGACAAACTTAACTGGTAATGTAAAGTGTTATCGATAAATAGAGTATTGTATTTCATAAGTGATTTTCAAAACATCAGATTTTATTATAAAAACCTATTCTGTTTTTACATTCAGCCCTGCCTGAGTATGTCCATTGACATGTAGTAATGCAGAGTCCATTCGAGTACTTGTTAATCCCAAGGCGAATGGCACACAGATATTCTTTTGACTAGTCTTATATTTGCCTCATGTTAAATTTGAGAGAGATTTTTGGGTTATGAGCAATCATCCTAGTTTCAGGGCAGATTTTTAAAAATATTTTTATAATTAATATCCTATATCCTGAGAAGCTAGCTAAAATATATGGGTACTCATCCTTAATCATTGGTTTCCAAGTAGATTAAATTAGTAAAGATTAAACCATTACCATAATTGGATTGTCAGCTTGGAACTTACTCTATCTAGTAAATATTCTTCTACTTTATGATATGATGCTCTAAGGAAGGGAAGATGGACATATGGCCTAACAAAGGTATATTTGCTGATGCAAAGACACTGAAGAAACTATGTATACCTAAAATGCAGAGCTCAGCATTCTGTTCTGTGGGGAATATTAAAACAGCCCATATAGTTTCTCTGATAGTAAGTTTAAGCCTGCCAAGGAGGCAGTCAATCAGTTTTACCTCTTTCCTAGCTACTAGCTTGTTAGTTGATGTGCAAATTCAAAAATTATGTTCAGTTTTCTTATGCTATTTGTAGGTCTCTTCCTTTTCTTGTTTCTTTTGTACATATTATTTAAATTTGTGCCTACATTCAGAATACTGATTCACTTATCAACATGAGTCAATAATTCCTATAAAATGCTACCTAGCATTCCCCATGAGTAAATAAATTCACCTGAGTTACTCTTGAATTAGGCATGTGCAATTTTGGGAGAAAGGACAGGTTTGCTGTTGAATTTTTGAGATCATGCCTTTGATGGTACATTGTTAAACTTTTCTCTGACATATTTTATAATCTATATAGTTAGTGACATTATATAGTTAGGTTAAAGAAGCTGATGAAACCTGTTTAACTTTGGGGTTCAGAAAAGCAAAATAATTTTTAATTTCACAGATATGCAATTGAATGAGGCATGAAAAGACATATCTGATAAAATCTCAGCTCGTGATATCAACACATCTTAAAGATTTCCTGTCCAAGAATAAGGAATGTGTGCTCTTGAGCAATTCAGGTACATGCCAGAAGAGATTTGTGAACTTTTGTGGATTTAGGCTGTGGTTGGCGCCATGATTTCAAGAGAATAGTGACAATGGTGGTTCCAAGGTCACAGCCTTTAGGAGAGACTCTCTTTGCACAGTGACCCCTTCAGGGCACGCTTCACCTCAGCATTCCTCAGGCTGTAGATCAGGGGGTTCAGCATGGGGTTGAAAAAACTATAAAATAGGAAAAGGATCTTCTGCTGCTCCTCAGGGTGGTGGGACTTGGGGGCCATGTACATGACAATGGCGCTGCCAAAGAAGAGCCCCACCACACAGAGGTGGGAGGAGCAGGTGGAGAAAGCCTTTCTGCGGCCCTCTCCTGACTGGATCCTCAGGATGGCACCCAGGATGCGTGAGTAGGACACCAGCACCAGGCACAGGGGCCCCACTAAGATGAACACACAGGCTGCAAAGATGACGACTTCATTGAGCCAGGTGTCAGCACAGGCCAGGTGGAGGACAGACAGGATTTCACAGAAGAAGTGATTGATTTGATTAGGCCCACAGAAGGACAACCTCAGGATGAGGCTCGTGTGGAGCAAGGCCAGAAGTGAGCTGCATACCCAGGAAGTGATAACCAAAGTGTAGCAGACCCTCCATTCCATGATGGCACAATATCGGAGCGGGTGGCAGATGGCCACATAGCGGTCATAGGACATCACCACCAGGAGCAGACATTCTATGTGTGCAAAAGTCAAAAAGAGGAAAGTCTGAGTCATGCAGCCAGCAAAGGAGATGGGCTTTGCTGGGCTCAGCAGGTTCACCAGCATCTGGGGCACAGTGTTGCAGGCGTAGGCGATGTCCACGGTGGCCAGTTGGGAGAGGAAGAAGTACATGGGTGTGTGCAGTCTGCTGTCCAGGGAGATGAGCCCCAGGATGAGCCCATTCCCCAGCAGGGTTAAGATGTAGAAGAGAGAGAAAAGTCCAGAAAGGATGATGTGAATCCTTGGGCCAAGACAAAATCCCAATAAGATGAATTCTGTGACCACTGTCTGAT